>LQNS02277999.1:14386736-14401322 GCA_001587735.2 Parhyale hawaiensis
GATCAACTCGGAATGATCCTCCTGTCTGGAGCTACACTAAAGCGCGCGATGTGGTGCAAACGACAGAGATACTCTGGCTACCGCTCACCACTGCAAAAGTGTTCATTGGAACATTCTAACTAATAGCTAGTGTGGTATTAGATTTTGTTTGAAAACCAAACTGCTTTCTAATTATATTGTGGGATGAAAGAAAATTGGATAGGCTAATCTAGAGTGAATAACTTTTTCTAAGATTTTGTTGGACATGGACAAGGTAGATATAGGCCAATAATTTAATACATCACTTGAACTGCCAGACTTAATGGTAGTAATTACACTGGCATGCTTTGAAACATTAAACACCAGTCTCTAAACACAAGTTGAAAATATGAGAGAGGATTAGCAATGTGATGCATGACTTTTACTAGCAATAATGGTTGGATTTCATCACGATTACAATGCTTATTGAGAATATTAACGGTTTCATTGGGACAAGTTGTATGTAAAATGCAATCAGTATCAACATAATTTGCATTAGGACTAATGGTAAAATTGAATTAAATAAATTAAAATTTAGTTGTTAGCTATATTGCCTCTGTTAAGCCAGGGTTGGCATTGATTTAATCAGTTGAATAAAACAATTAATTTTTTTTTTATAAAAAAATCATGACCTTTTTGTTTGATTTTTTTTTTTATTTTTTCATAAAATGGAATATTTTTACAGTATCAAATCGTCAACTCTAATCAGCATTTATGCTACACAACACCAGTTAGCTATATCTTTCTAGATACCTACCTATGGTTCCCCTAAATAGAGTTCAACAATCTAAATATAGGTAGCTACCTCTATATAGCTAGCTACCTATATAGGTAATTAAAGCAAGAGGGGAAGCACATGCTCAAATTTTCCTGATATTTAAATGCTTTGATGCTCTCACTTAATCTAATCTATCATCTAATGAGCCGTTATCTAACTACCTATCTACCATGGCAGCAGGGTTGCCATTGATTAAATCATTTGATTTTTCTCTAAGAATCTTGATTTTTTGTATAGCTATTTGATCTTTTCATGAACTGAAATATTTTTGCACTAGCTATCCAATAATGAACTCTCATCAGCATTTATGCAACACAACACCAGTTCTATCTTTCAGCATATCAATGGTTTCCCTCAACATAGCTAGCTACATACAGTAAAACCCCTCTAATCCGCACCTCAATAATCCGAAACCCTCCCTAATCCGAACATCTCATTACTGTTCAAAATGCTATCTGAACAAGTGAGCATTTTTCGGATTAATTGGGTAAAGTATGGAGTTCCTACAAATACCTCTGTAATCCGTGCAAGGCGCTTCTCATTTTTGGATAAAAGAGGTGATGAGCAAAAAATCTGTGCGAGATGCTGTGCAGAAGGTATGAACAATCTCTCTATAATCCGTATTAGTGCGGAATAAAGAGGTTTTTTTCGGATTTGTAAGTACCCCGGTAATCCGGAATCCCCGCTAATCCGTCACCCCCTTCCCCCCGTGCTGTGCGAATTAGAGGGGTTTTACTGTAATTAAAACAAGAGGAAGTACGTGCTTAATTTTACATTTTTTGGTATTTAAATAATTCAATGCTTACATAAATTCTAATCTATCATGTAATGTGCTACTATCAAGGTAAATACCATTGCAGCAGGGTTGGCTCTGATTAAATCAATTGATTTTTTATAATAAATATCAAGATTTTTTTATCTATATATTTCATTGTTCCTCAAAATGGAATATTTTTATACTATCAAATGATTAACTCTTATGAGCATTTACCAGGGTTGGCACTGACCATTGATTAAATCAAATTGATTTAATAAACTGAAGAAATCTATTGATTATGTATAAAAAGTCGTGATTTTTATTTAGTTTTTTGCATTTGATTTTTTCATGAAATGGAATATTATTAGACTATCAAATGATTAACTGTTATAAGCATTCATGGAACACACAATTTTGTTTTTCAACTTACCTAAGGTTCTCCTTAATAGAATTCATCAACCTAGCTAGGCCTATGCCTCTACATAGCTAGCTACATAATTAAAACAAGAGAAAGTACATGCTTGAATTTTTTGGTATTTAAATAATTTAATGCTACTGCTGCTGCAGAAATATTTATGTCATTAGTCATTATCTACCTTTCAGTTTTGTCTTCACAGCTGTACAGTGAGATGCTATGAATCTCTTGTTTAATTTGGTTTGCTTTTCCTTTGCATTTTCACCCAATTAAGCAACTTGAACTTGTTTATCATTCTTAAAAAACTTTGGTTAGACAAATGAAAAAAATCATCCACCTACCTGCATGTAGGTAGCCTATATTTTACTGAGTTACCTACCTATCATCCCCCAGCTTAGAGCTATTTTACCATTATTTTCTCAGGAATTGCATGGCTGATAGCTAATTATTACTCCACCATGTACTGCCCTAGATTTTGTAGTACCCTACTTGATTTTTTATCAGTTGCCTAAGTTTGTGTTTTTTCACTGTGTGTTGAAAATTTCAAGCATGATGGAAGCAGGAAAGCACTTGTTTTATGAGTAAGCATTATCTTTAGCACACTGTAGAAGAACTATAAAGAATTATTGTATCATTTCACATTAAAAAATATGAAAAAAAATAAAAAACTCACCAACCCCTGTTTTGAGCTGTGGGGCTGGCCTGCAATGTTATCAGAAATTCCATAAAACAGGGTGACTTTGGACAAAAACAGGTAAAAGGAACTTACTGCAGTGACAGGAAAAGTATCAAAAGTTAGAAGGAAACTTCTACAGTGTAATAAAGGTTGGTATATCTGTAGTATATCACTAGGCCCACACTCAAACTTGACTAGCATAAACACAGAAAGTAATAGCTACGTTTTGTTTGTTGGGATATTTTTCTGTATTTTATTTACAAAGCGTGGTCCCTTTCTGTGTTTATGCAGTCGAGTTTGAGTGTGGGCCTAGTGCTAAACTACAGAGATGTCAACCTTTGTTACACTGTAGAAGTTTCCTTCTAACTTTTGATACTTTTCCTGTCACTGCAGTAAGTTCCTTTTACCTGTTTTTGTCCGAATTCACCCCCGGCGTCTTAAGTAGCTAACCCCGTTTTACAGTAATGGAAAGCTAGTGCATTTCTTCTACTTTAAGGGTACTTATGCTCGAGTTGGCCATCTTGTTTTTCAAGTATATATAGTTTTCTTGCTATTGATAATGTCAGCTAATTTTTACCATACTTTATTGGACAGTAGGTTACCTATGTAGGTACCCAAATACATTTCTTACCTGAAGTGATCTCTTTCAGATAAAATGGTGCAGTTGCTCTGGCTGTGGCTCAATAGGCCCTCGAATTCATGCCTGCGTTCATTGTGTACATTTTGCGTGTTACACACATCGTCACATTCATCAACATCATCAACTCAAAGGGCACAATTTATGTAAGTATGCAGGTAAATTTTAAATTTATTTTTATTGTAATTCACCTTCATGCATCCATGGCGCTCTGTGCTGGCAGTACTTAGGCCTTCAGCCCAATTGCCTGTTCTCCCCTTTAGTGGAGCATTCCACTCCCCCTCCTCCATGGGAGACTAAAGGTCAGTTGCACTCTGGCGACTTAAGGTTGAGGGAGTAGGTAAGCAGAATTTGTCACTTACTGGTCACTTCAGTCACTAATTGGTCCTCGATTTTCTGGCAATAGCAATAACAATGCCTAGCTATAACCTGTGCCTATCACAATAGCTGTAACCATAGCTACATGTTAAGTCTCCAAGCTACAGCAATACAGATTATTGCAACATTTACAGAAATCTTCCTGAAAATAGATGTGGACTTGCTTTATTCATGCTGGGTACCACGCTTCAAACAGAATTCCACTCCTGTACATCAAATGTACAATGAGTGAATGTAAGCTTGGAGCCTGTATAAATTGATTTTTTTGCAGTGGCTTCACTCCGGCAGAGTACCTCTGTTGGTAGCACCCTACAACAAAGCGCTCTCATCGCTTCCTGGCGTTCTCCAGCTCAGGGACAGTTCAGAGTCGTCACACGCATGTTAGACAGATAAAGTGCTCTTGTCTTCTTTCTTATTTCTTCTTTCTTGTTTCTTTCTTATTTTGGACTTAGAATATTTCTGAGGTCCCACTCTTGTCCCTTAGATAGGCTATGGGGTAAAAGAGCAGGACTCCAAATAGCCCATTTCTTTCTTATTTCGTTTTTTCTTATTTTCTTGTTATTTGTTGAAGTGCACTCTATGTGTATACAAGTGCAGCTGCCTCGGGACCGCACTCCTATACGACTAGCGCCAGGATCAGCATCTGAGCTCCAGCTCCTCCTCAGCCTAGATTGAAATGTTCTAGGGCACAGTTTCGAAACTTGGAAATATTTTGGTAGGTCCAGCACTCAAACCAGTGCTGTGTCTCCAAAACTTTGTGAAAATTTTGAAGCTTGGAAACTTTTCTGCTGTCCCTGGTTTGGGCTTAGAAAATATACGAGTCAGGCCGTTTCAAACTTAATTGCTAAACTGTGCTGCGTCCTATAGCCAACTCTTAAACTTACTTTCTTGTGGGAAGTGTTTGAAGCTTAGAAACTTTTCTGTGGCTAGTCCCTTTTTGGGACTTAGAGGGTTTACGAGTGGTCCCCTTTGGGACTTAGTTGTAGACATTAGCTAGTGTATCTTCAACAATTGACTCGTTTACTGGTGTGACGTTTTGAAACTTAAATACTTTTCCGTAATCGTTGTTCAGGACTTAGAAAATTAAATAAGGTCTTTATCCAGACTTCGGTGCTGAACAGTGAGGTGTCTTCGAGACTGACACTTATTTATTCATGTGCAGATTGTGTAACTTAGATATTTTTCTGTAGTCCATGTTTCAGATTTAGAAATTTACGAGTGGTCTCTTTTGAGACCTGGTGAAAACGGTCCTGGGTCTTCAATACTTAGCTATAGTCTAGCTGCTTAATTCCTGTGTGAAGTTTTCAAAACTTGAATACTTTCTTGAATCCGCTTCTGGAACTTGGAAAATGTTTGTGTACAATTTTTGTTTGGGACTTGAATTTTCTGAAGCGTCCTCATTGGACGTATTCCTTTACAGTGTTATGTATCCGCACTTAGAATTTTGTTCTCGTGTGACGTTCCGACGTTCAGTTTATGGAGATTTGTCCTCTTGCCCAGAATTAATGTGGTAATTCCTGGTTGGGACGTTCCCTCCTGTGCTGCCCATTGCTGTTTACCGACCCTGATCAGTGAGTTGAGCCTTAGAGTGTGGATATCCCTGTCGTTATAGAACCGTCCTAAGATCGAGCGTATCAAGTTTTCTTGTGGCCCAGCCGGACTACTTTGTTGGCCTTAGTCAGGCGGGAAGCTATAGAGTAGATTTCCGCGTTTTCAGTGCTGAAGTGGTACCTAGCTATCTACTTCTACAGCTGCAAAGTTCCCAGACGAAATTTTTTGCGAATATTCAACTTGACTGTGACAAGATACGTTCGTTGTGACATCCCTGTTTTGTCTTCGCCGTACTCTTTAAATCGTATTTGGATTACCAATCTTGCTGAGGTTGAGGGAGCGAGATGCTGACGTCGTGGAGGTTTGTACAGGTTTCCTGTAGGTTAGTTTAGGAAGTCCGAAGTGGAACCTCAGTTTTTTTTTGCAGTGGTGTGATTCAGTGATTGTGAACAAATGGTGGAGCTTTGCGCCAGTTGTTGGAAGTTCTGACCAACGGGGGGTCACTACCCTTCTGGGTGTCGCCCTCTTATCTCCTACCATTTGTAGGCTGCGGCCTGCAGTGTTATGAGCAAAGAATAGAGTTTCGCGCTAGTTATGGGAAGTTTCGGCTAATGTGGGTCACTACGGTACCTTTCTAGGTGTCGCCCATGTATCTCTTTTCATTGAGGAGCATAATTAGGTTAGCAGAGCCCGGCACTTTTAAAATAGTAAGAGTTTCGTGTCAGTTGTTCAAAATACTGACCAACGCGGGACTTTACCCTTCTGGGTGTCACCCAAGTATCTCTGTACCTATCTTGTAGGACCAAATCTGATGGCAGACCTCTCCGAGCACACGTCTTGACCTCTGTATTCCGGAGGGAGGACTTGTTGAATATTTACCCACGTCCAACGATGGGAGAGTTATCAGTGCCCTACCAGGCATTTAACTGATAGAATAGAGATATAATTATTATTAGCTATTGTTACCGTCTGAGATATATATATGGGCTTAGAGTAAGAAGCAGCAGTACCAGGACTAGGCTAAACGGAAAGCAACAAGCCCCTTGTTGCGCAGCAGAGAAAGATCATAACAACAAGATAACGCACCTAAGTGTGCGCAGTAAACACCCAGAAGCGTCATACAGATGCATAATTAGCATCTGCAAAGAATGGACCAATAGAGAGCCGAAGAAAGTGACTTCTCCTTATTAGGAGATCTTCAGAAGCGTAGAAGACAAAACTCGACCAATCAAGACGCCTAATACACATGAACATTACCATATAAGGTACTGTACAAGATGATGTAGCTACGTCACCAAGCATCAGTGACGAAGATACTGCCAACAACACTCAAGCAGCCATCAGCTCGCCACGAGATGTTCCCAATAAATACTGAAGAGCGCGGACGGCACCTCGGTCTTCTGAACTCGGCATATATACCCCTAGACAGACCTGCGAGACTCAAGTCTACAGACAACGCACATTTGTGCCAGTGTGACCACAAATGACCGCTGCAGGCACTGCTGACTTCCATCGTTGAACTTCGAGGTCAGGCGTTGCGTAGCTTAGGCCAGTATCCCGCTTCTGAAATAATAAAGTAAATAAGAAAAGAGGCAAATCGTGAATTATATGAAACTAGTGGACCCGTGCGTGAAGAAATTCACGCAATAATCGATACGTTTCTTTTCTTCTCTGACTTGCAGTTTCCACATCTTCCCGCTCACGCTGATTTGCAACTCTCCGCAATCTTTCTGCTCTCTCCATTTCTAGCACGTCTTCCTTCTTGAGACTGTTGTAGTCTCGTTCTTCTTTCACGCTCCCTATCCTCTTTCTTAATTAAACGTGCATCTTCCAAAGTAAAATCATACATAAAAAACATTGCATTAAACTTGAATGCGCCGTATCCAAAATACGATCTTCCATACTTAACTCTCTCCTTCATTGAAGGGCTGAAATTTCGGGCTCTGAAGCGAATGCTACTCTCTCAGAAGAAATAGTTGTCTACTGCTCGTGAAATAATTGTCTTTTGCTCCCATGATCATCTGCCAAATTTATATATTGTGACCTGAGAAGTGAAGAACCCAAAATGAGAAAACAATTTGCTGCCAAGAAATCAACATGGTTTTTACGCGCCTGCTGACCGCTGAAGAATATCTTGCCATTTGCGTCGATAATTGTGCAGTCTTATGAGCATCAGACTTCAACGTTGTCAAAGAAAGACCGGAATCAGTGCAACTTGGAATATTTTCTACCTATCAGTTTTCTATGAAGCTTGGCAGAATGACCACAGTCTTCAAGCAGATGAATACACTGATCAAACCAAGACTGCCAGAGCTAATTTTTGCCTATCTATTTCGTTAAGAGCGTGACACCGAACATCTATATATTAATACGCTTGTATCTACGTGTGTGTGTGTGTGTGTGTCACGCTCTTCACAAATAGATAGGCGTAAATTAGAGACTTGACTTAATTTCACCCGTATCATATTTACGCCTTCGTTTTTCTTTACAAAAATTTTAATCGCTTTGCTGGCATTCGCGGATGGCATTCCTCATAGGGTCTGAGGCGTAGCCAAGATACGACCTGGGTAAAGAAAACGGGTAGTATTGGCACATCTGCTCTGAATTTATTTTCGAAGAGAATATGCTGCTGGGAAAGCATCAAGCCAGTGCGATGTCTGAGGAAATGCAATGACATCTTCAGAACAAAAGAATACTCTCCAGCTAATGAAACAATTGACCCAATCTATTTTCGTTTATTGTATACTGCTCTGTATTGCATTAAACAAAGCAGGAAAATGATGGATTGTTGAACTCACGGGTTCCGAAATAGTGAGAAAAAATCGGATACGCCGACAAAAAATTAGAAAGTGTAACCTTATGGCGGGCTAAATTGTCTGTAAACTGTGGGAAACGGAGCTTTAAAAAAATGTGTGCAAATAAAAGGAGAACGTTGCGAGAAGTACAGTCGTATTTATATGTTTTATCAAGACACAAGTGCGAATTCTCTGCTGAGAGAACAAATGAGTGATACATTTTATAAAGTGAGAGCATTAACACATCGTCGAATTCTCACGGGTCACCCACGCTTCACATTAGAGACATAATGC
Organism: Parhyale hawaiensis; assembly: GCA_001587735.2. Classification (NCBI taxonomy): domain Eukaryota; kingdom Metazoa; phylum Arthropoda; class Malacostraca; order Amphipoda; family Hyalidae; genus Parhyale; species Parhyale hawaiensis. Next base: position 14,395,036 of record LQNS02277999.1, read on the forward strand.
ATAACGATAGACAGGGTTAAACGGCGGATGTTAGTTCAGACGGTGTTGATTTAGTTAGAAGCGCTACCTCAAATTAAATAAGAGGTTCCAGCTGCACCCACAGCAGCGTAGTCAGAAGGGTAGGAAGTAACGCGTTCCCGTTTTTCGTTAGACTGAATTCGTCAGGATTAAATGACTGGCGTTATTTATGTGGTGGGTTAGGTTAGAGGAGCTGTGTTAGATTAGGTGCGTTATAGTAGCGTATTGCTTAGATTGCTACATCTTATAAATTAAGTGGGAGCATTAACTAATCGGTAAATTCCCACCGGTCACGTTAGCTTATACGATTTAATTAGGCTTGGATAGACAGACATTGAGTTAGAATGAGCGACAGACGTTTACTCAGACGGGGTGGGCTACGTTATAAGAGCTGCATTGGGTTAAACTGAGGTAAATTGCAATAGTGTAGGGTGGGTTGGTTCATTTTGGAAAGTATAGTCTTTATTCAACCGTGGAATTCCACGGGTCCCGCTAGTATAAATAAACACACGACGGTCATTCTTGTATTAGATTACAGTACTAAAAAGCTGTACCCGTTTGCGTTACCTACATCAGAATATAGGCGTATATATTGATACCTACAGTATCTCCATTAATAACCCCTCCCTTTCGAGTTGTCATTCTCTAGCACCTAATAAATACATTCCGCCTCTACTATGTTTGCAATCTTCCTTGTAATTATCAACCAGTAGGAACGAAGGAGCAGGAAATCCCTAAAAGAGGGGTATCTTACTAAGGAGTGAATATATGGAATTCTCGCTCTAATTTGGAAATTATATATCATAAACCGTGGCTATTAATATCATTCGCGCCAGAGCTGCCCTGGAAAGATCCCTGCATAGGTAAACCCTCAGGAATCGATCACAAATTATCGTCACCAATAACCTTTCACAATAAGGTGACGATTGAATCAATTAGCTTAATTAAATAATAACTCATTAACTCCTTTTAATGCGGAGCCGAGCCACGCGGCCCTGACAAGAGTTTTGTGTCTGTTGTTGAAAATTCTGGCCAACGTGGGTCACTACCCCTCGGGTGTCGGCCATGTATCTCGCTTCCCTAGTTGGTGATGCAATTGATTTGTCTGCCCCCTCCGAGCACCTGTTGTTACCTGTAACTGTGTGCCGACGTGCGGTTTCGGCCTAACTACCCACGTCCTTACAGGAGAGAGTTTCGTGCCAGTTGTTGGAAATTCTGGCCAACGTGGGTCACTACCTCTCAGGTGTCACCCACGTATCTCTTTTTCTTACTCTGTGATGTGATCAATTTTCTGCTCGTCCGAGCACATGTTGTCATCTCTTCTGTTCCGGAGGGATGACGTGCGGTTTAACTACCCACGTCCTTACAGAAGAGAGTTTCGTGCCAGTTTGGAGATTTTGGCCAACGTGGGTCACTGACCGTCGGATGTCATCCACGTACCTATCGCACTTCTCTACTCTGCGAGGTCCCGAGTGCCTTATCCGCAGGAGATGTTGCAGCTTGCTGCAGTTTCTGCTGACGAGGTTAGTTTTATAAAGTTAGGTAGGTTCTCTACTTTAATCTTTCTGTCCCGTGAGGTGGGCTGTCGACCGAGGTATCCGACCTGGTACGCGGGACATCTCTAGCCTCTCTCGTGTGCAAGGACACAAAGGGGCCGACCACTTGAGTGTCTCCTACTATAACTTGTGCCTTGTTTCCCTGCCCGTAGTAGCGCACGTGGCCACCACGTCTACCCAATATGCGGAATTTGAATACTGCACCACAAGAAGTTTCTCTGTTGAAACGCCCGAGTTGCGGCTGCGGAGGTTAAACAAAATACTGTATATAATAATAATAAGAATCTACTCTGCGATGTGATCGAGGGGTCTGCCCCTCCGAGCACATGTTGTTACCTTTGTGTTCTGGAGGATGACTTGCGGCGTAACTACACACGCCCTTATAGGAGTTTCGTACTAGTTGCTGTAAATTCTGGCCAAATAGGATTTCTACCCTTCGGGTGTCGCCCACGTGTCTCAGTCCCTACTCGGTGATAGGTACTACCTGTGTCGTCTTTTACCCTCCTAATACACACTTGTTTGTTCTGTGCTCTTGAAGCTGTGACGTGTTGTTTGACTACCCACTTCTGGGGACGAAACTGATTAGTGCCAGAGGCTCGTAGTTTCTGGTCACCGTAGGTCCTTTTCCTGTGGGGCGTCGCCTTCGATTCTCAGTTCTCTTCTCTCTGATACGATCACATTGTCCTACGCACTCCGGGCACATGTCCTGTACCTCTGGATTCTGGAGTGACGACATGTGGTATGACTAACCTCGCTCAACACGAGAAGACCTTCGTAACTGTGGTCAGTTAATCCGGCGAACGTGGGTCTCTGCACCTCGAGGGTCGCCCACGTATCTGTGATCCCGGCTCTGAGATGTGTGTTCTATTCTTCTTCCTTTCACTGAGAGCGGGTCGTGTCTTCAGCGTTCCTGAGGGGTGACGTGTGGGCGGCTCCCCTTACACTCTGATGTGAGAGCTTCAGGCCAGTCGTCGGCAATAAGGTCCTACGCGGATATCGACCACTGGAGGGTTGTACCCAAGTCCCAGATTCCTACTTTGTAACGCGATCAAGTCGTCGGCCGCCTTCCGAGCTCCTGTGGTTTACTTCTACGATCAGAAGTGGCGATGCAGGTCTACGCTACCCATGTTCAACGTTAGCACTTTTCGTACCAATCGAAGAAACTTGCCAAAGTGAGGCATTACCCCTCAAATTGTTGCCCACGTACACTTAGAACGGAAATAATAGCTCTAACACAGAATGGACCATATCTCATTTTTGTGTGATGAAATTTTCATGAAACTTGCAGGGAAATCGTGATATCTTATGGCAACACTGTTGAGTTTGTTTACATTTTGCTGTGTCTCCTCATTGACAACTCTTTGCAGTTTTTCTCTTTTTTTTGAAAGACAATAATAGCTTCTTGTATATTCTGCTACAATGGGACATGGACAAGCTCTTACGAAGAGAAAGAAATTACTGAAGAAGCTGCTGAAGGCACCTTTTCTGATGTTATTGCCTGAAAAAACAGACGCCATAATGACACAGTGACAAGATTCTTGAAGGACCCTTCAACACAGAAAAAACTTTAAGATGCTGGGCATTCAAGGCCTGTTACTGATAGACATGCGAAATGTTCTTCTGCTACGTAAAAGACCCGGGCAAACAAGTAAATCAATTTTTACGGCTACTGGGCTTCCTGAAGTGCCTAAACCACAGGAAATGACATCCTTTGCTCCATTGCTTCTGTCAAATCCCCTCTGAAATTGCCTCCTCTGGCTCCTAGACATAAAATTTTAGGATGGAATGGGCAGAGAAATACATTAAGATCAACATGAATCTTGTTCTTTTCACCGACAAGGTCCATCAAGGGTTGCTTGATGGACCTTATGGGTGGAAGAAGGGTTGGGTGCTACCTGGAGGTGAGTGATATCAATGCGTCAAACATCAACAACAGGGAGATGATGTTATGATATGGGCTGGTATCATAGGGGATTGACTTGTAAGTCCAGTTAGAGTACCTGTTGGCGTGAAAATTACATCTGCGTCATGTTGTGACATGTTGAAGGACGCCTTGGACCCATGCCTGGATGACATACCCCTTTTGTTGCTTCCAAACTTGATTTTCTGGCATGATAATGCGCCTTCTCACTCTGCCCGTACTACTACCACACCATTTCTGAAATCTCTGGGGTTCCATGGAGAGAAACTGATGGTTTGGCCGCTGTGCTCACCTCATCTAAACTCAATTGAAAACTTCTGGGCCCATCTGAAAAGTGAAATTTAAGCAGATGGAAGCAGTACAACTCAGAATCTGTCTTGTGGGATGCTATTGCTACAGCAGCAAGGGCAGTTCCACCTTCTGCAATAAAGAAACCAACTGGCTGCGGGGATTCAAGGATTATTGTAGTTATTAAACGTCATGGGGGTCATGTTGGCAAACGAGACTTTTTTCAGGCATTGTAAACTTTTGATTAATGATTTCTTGTTTAATACATATTTTTCTGATTTGTGTTGTCCATTTTTGCTCCTGTGGCGATATAAAAATGTGAATATATTTTTTTTAGTCAAACAGCTATTACCGCCCCTCAGTGAAATGAGTAAAATTGACAAAAAACATAATTTTTCTAGAACCAGCTCGATTAGTCATTTACTAATTTAGAGACACTATGCCAAGCATTATAAGTTTAATTTTCTGTGAAATTTTCAGCCAAATAATCGAGATGTGGTCAATTCTGTGATAAGCTATTATTTCCGTTCTAGGTGTACTTAGCGCAGGTCGCAATGTCCTTAGATTTGGACCGATGCACTTTCTGAGGTTGATTGTCTTCTGATCCACTATATTTATAGCCCTCAGCCCCTCTCTTCCGGGGCCGATTGAACCAGACTCTTATATCCCCGTCACGCACCAGAGTGGCTTCTCCGCTGTTAGTGCAAGACCCAACTCTTTTTGCATCCTTAGCCCAAAGGCCTTAGGGGCCCAAAGGACCACCATGCACAGCTTCACCGAGGCGCATCAGTCTCTGCAGAACTACAATTTCCCTCCAGGTTGGAGACTAGAGTTAACTCTCCTTCTGGCTGTCTCTCTCTTAGTTAGGCTATACAGGAGCAAGAGTTTCAATTTTATTAAGTCCTGTTGTTTATGCCTGTGCAAACACAGGACTTCGAATGTTGGCAAAGCCCTGAGCTTATACCTACCTATGAAAGACCAGGACTTGGAAATCTGAGTAAGTCCTGCCCTTTTATCTGTATTGGAGAAGGACTTTGGAATTTAGTCCAACTCCTGTCCTTCTTAACTCTACAGGCACAGGACTTCAGATTTGTTTAAGTCCTGTCCTTAGCTATCCTTATACTGGATCAGGACTTTGGAGTTAAAAAAAAATAAATGAATAAATAAATCCCAAGTCTAGTCTTGTATGGTTGTACCTATACAAAACCAGGACTTTGAATCTGGACTCAGTCCTGCCCTTATACCTTTGCGGGAAAGGGCTTTGAGAGTTTTATCCAAGTCCTGTCTCTCATGCCTACAGAGGCACAGGACTTCAACTTTGTCTAGTCTTGTCATTCTCCTTGTACTGGGGCAGGAGTCCGCTGATGGAAGCGATAAGAGGACTTCAGCCCGCCAGCCGTCAAACAGGGTTAATCTACTAAGACTTCCCCTCTTGACAACCGTACGGATGGGTTTTTCTTTTCTACCGGTTTTCTTTTCGGTTAGTGTGGAATCCTTAACGCCAGGCTAGAAAATTATTCAGCACCCTCTAGCTCAGGGAGGAAACCTTAAAACACCTTCCTGCTCTGCTGTGGGTAGGTCGGTGCTACTGACCGAGGTTCTCAGCCGGAGCGAAGCCACTGCAAATACGAGGAATGTTCCAATGGCCTCTTTTGCAGTGGTAAAGCAAAGACAGAGTACCTCTGGAAGATTAATACCTTCCCAAAACCTGTAGTTTTAAAGGTTTTTAACTATATAAGACATTATAAGTGCTAGTCGTTAGGAGGGAGATCCCGAGGCGGCTGCACCTGTATATATAGAGAGCCACTTCCACAAATGAGAAAAATAAGAAAAAAAAAAGAAGTAGGAAAGATTTGGAGTCCCGCTTTTGTACTCCATAAGGGATAAGAGCGGGACCTCAGAAATATTTATTGTAAGTCAAAAATAAGTAAGAAATAAGGAAGAAACAAAAAACAAAGGAAATAATAGAATATGACAAGGGTACCTTTCCTGTCTGACATGAGTGTGACTACTCTGAACTGTCCCTGAGCTGGAGAACGCCAGGAAGCGATGAGAGCGCTTTGTCGTAGGGTGCTACCAACAGAGGTACTCTGCCTTCGCTATACCACTGCAAAAGAGGTCATTGAAACACTCCTACTATTTGTCTCTTTTTGCTTGCCATGTTGATATGCAACAATTTCAGTTAGCCCTTTGCTGGGTTGAGGATTATGCTGAATCCTTGGTAATTAAAAGATTATACCAAGATAGGTACCTAGGTATGGGTTAGCATATAGCTAGGCTATAATACAATTCTAATTTATAAGTTGGTTGTTCTGCTTTGCAGCAACCCAGTGATGAGAATTTTGTATGTATTTTTCAGGGTTGCGGAGTCGGAGTCGGAGTCGGAGCCGGAGTCGGAGTCGGAGGATTTGAGGCGGAGTCGGAGTTGGAGTCGGAGTCGGATTCTCACTTGCTCTAGGAGTCGGAGTCGGAGTCGGAATTTTTAGCCCGACTCCGACTCCGGA
>LQNS02277999.1:14428365-14440303 GCA_001587735.2 Parhyale hawaiensis
GCCTACAGTCCAAAACCACTCCCAGATCCCGCTGCGAGGCAACAAATGGCAAAGCTGTGGTCCCCAGACAATATTTTAAGCCACCACCAAGCTCCTCATGCCCTATAAATCTCCTAAAAAATCGCATCACAACACACTTACGAGGATTAAGAGAGAGGTTCCAAGATTTGCCCACCTCTCCGATAGAAGTCAAGTCATTCAGCGTCAGCAGTCCTTTGGGGGCGGGGCTCAATTGAACGCAGCTGTGGCAAATCTATTGACCAATGCACGTTGAGAATTCGAATAGTAATATAATTTCATCGATTGAGACAAGTTTTAGCACGCGCTTAAGTGAGATTTGGCAAAGTTGCTTTTTGCGTTCTTAGCCACGTCCATCGGACTCCCTTTCGCTGGTTTGACTATAGTTTTTGTGTGCTTATTCTTAGCGAACTTGACATATGAGCACAGTACCTATTTAATTTGTGCCGTAGTATCAGGTCTATGTCTTTCGTATAGAGTTTCGGCTTTCTCTATTGAGTTTTGAGCCCCATTTTGGCCCACAAACAATTCCGTGTGGTCTGAGGAGTATTGAAATATCATAGTTTGAAACTCTTTCAAATGATATAGCTACCTGTTCTACGTACTTGACAACGCAATATTTACGCTATAAATATGATTCTTCTCTTGCAGTTACTTACTGTTTTACCACAAGCAAATCCTGGAGTACGAATAAGCAACTAAGGCTGCAGCACAGAGCTCGGATGATATTATTAGTCTCCCTCCTCCTAACGACTGCATTGTATCCTGGAGATGACGTATGAAATTTGCGTGGGAGCTATTCTGCGAACTGACGTGCCTTCCTCGTCCGCATCCCCTCATTGGCTACACCAGGGAACATTAGCTACTACCATTGGTTACAGCTCAAGAGCTGCGTTTTTGTTGAGCTACCTCTACGAGACAGCGTGCCCTCAGCGCCTCATCCATTGTGCTAGAGCTGCTGCGTTTCTTTTTGCCTAAGCCGCGATACAGTTCACTTGGATTCATGGTATATGTCACTCGTAGGCAACCGCCTGCTCTGTTGTTGACTACTGGGTGGGCCCCTGCAGCTGCAGTAGCTCTCTTTTTTGCTGCGATGGCTGCAATTTGCTTCACATGTAGCCTTTGAGCGGTGTACCATAGCTTTGGTGCTGCAACAGATGTCAGGCTATAGTCAGCAACCTATAGACATGCGAAATTTTGTATTTTAGTCTGCAGTTTCTAGAGCTGACACTGCTGATTGGCTGCAGCTCTCTGTTGGGTGATGCCTTCGCCATCTTGTAGACCCCATAGCCTCAGCGTTCACAGCTTCTACGCATTTAACCAAAAACGCTGAACTAAAATTTTCCTGCAAGAAAAGCACTGTTTTATACTCTAAGTGTAGTTAATACTCGGCGATATAGGGTCAAGACCAAGCGTCACACTCTCCTTCTACCTTCTAGTTCCATCAAGCTTTTTGATTGATTACGTTATGGTACATAGTGTCTTCTTCAGGGTGCTGGTTTCTCTTTGGCGGGTAGCTGCTGTCATTTCTTAGATAGTAGAGTGATGGTAGCGGTGCTATTCTCTTCAGTATTGGGTGTGACACTAGATTGTAAATAGCATGCCATGTGCAAGAGAGTGATGCCAGTGCTGCCAACAGCACATGTGGTATTAGAACACGAGTTACCTTAGCTCCGCTCCACGCAACACACATCCACACTCTCTAATATTGCTGCTCTGCGTTGGATACATCTAATGGTTGTGAACAATTTAATTACAATTTTCATTATTTCCAGTAATTGTCCAACATTCTTTGCTTTTCCGTAATGGTGCAGCGTGCTGTGCTTTTCCGTAATGGTGCAGCTTGCTGTGCTTTTCCGTAATGGTGCAGCGTGCTGTACTCTTCCGGTAATAGTCCAGCGTGCTGTGCTTTTCCGTACTGGTGCAGCGTGCTGTGCATTTCCGTGATGGTGCAGCGTGCTGTGCTTTTCCGGTAATGGTGCAGCGTGCTGTGCTTTTCCGTAATGGTGCAGCGCTGTGCTTTTCCGTAATGGTGCAGCAAGCTGCGCTCTTTTGGCAATTGTTCAGCATGTTGAGCCTTCTGAAAAGGTTGAGCATGCTGCCCTCCTCCGGTACCTATCCAGCCTACTGTGCTACTCGTCTCTCTCCTCAGGTGCAGCAGATCGTGGTGATCGTTTCTATATCATGTATAGGGTACGTCTCCTTAGCTGTTAGTGTACATATTGTCATCAGTCACAATTATACATAAGCATACCTAGCTCTTACCTTAAGCTCACCATTATCATGTTACAACTCTACCAAAAAGTCGAGTAATTAGTTCATTTTTCATTCAAACTGTCCAGTTGGGTGTCCGGCTGGTGATTATTATTGTACTCTACCATAAGTTTAGATAATGAATTGATACGAATGACTTTTTTGTGCTAATGCTTAAACACTAGCTGCTAGTATTTTGTGTACTCTAGCTGTGACTAGATTGAAACTTACTGAGATTGCCTGTTCGTTTTTGGTGAGGCGTGACTGCGAGAGAATGTGCTGCTGTATCTATAAATTTCTGAAGGTGGTGACCGTATAGATAGGTAAGTGTATTTCCAGTCCTGTTTTCATTAAGTTTGATAGTGCATATAATGTTCTTTAACCTAAAGAACATCGTCAGTTTGTGCTACCTCATATAAAAGCTTGCGTTGTGTGTTGCATTTATTCACTTCCAACGGGTTTTGAGCTTCATTGAGTTTCCTCGGCCCAAATACTGAGTGTTGGATGACATTTATATTTTTTCTGGCGGTAAAAGTATTCCGATGTTGTTGCAACTCATTGCAGGGGTTAAATGTCTTACATCTGTTCCATACGGCACGTGTTGAATGCTTTGTATTGAAACATTTGCACTTCGTCAAGCGGTGTCTCTCTCCATTACTCTGGAGGGCATAGGATGGGCCATAGGGGGTTACTAGGTTAGTTAGGTTCACCCATCGGATGAGACGGGGGAGGGGAGGCAGGGGTGTTTAGACTTGCTGAGAGACCCGTAGGTTACCCCAGCCTAAGGAGACCTTCGGATTTTCGTGCCCTGTGTCTCCTTTATTCTTCTTACCTACTTTAACGAGATCATTGTTCTGTCTTTCCTCCTCTTACTCGTTTTGCTGTTTTCTTGCGCGGTGCTCCGTGTTTGCGTTCTCCAGTTTTCTTGATACATTGCATGACACCCCTAATATGTTACGGGGAGCCACACACCCTCCCCCCAAGGGGACTTCGGTTACAATAGCCTTATTTAGGCCTTTGGGGACATTTGTTCTCCATGCTTACTTTACCTCTAGTTTCATAGTCCCGCTGATGGTGCTTACCTCTGTTTCACCCTCGTGCATTGGTTCCCCGTTCATCTATTTTGGCATATTGTGTGTCTTCCTTCTCCGCTCCCAGTACGGTACTTTGTGCCGGATTTGAGACACGTACATGAAGTTACATAGTAACAATAGTAACAACACTGCATGTCCCTTCTCTTTCCCCCTGGTAACACCCCCCCCCCTTGTATTACATGTCTGCTTCTTGCTGCATTATTTTTTTGCTACTATGAGTTATAGCAGTTTCTTCCTAATTCATTAATTATTTGAATATCACTATAGGTTTCAGTGATCGTTTCTGAAAGATTAGAACTTTATTTTCGAATATTTTATCGCCGTCAAATTTTGATCTACGTATGTCATAATTTCTGTGAATATTAATTTGTTATATAAGTTAATTTTGTGCTTCTACATGATTTTTTTTAGATTTAACTCCTTTACTCGCTGGACTACCTACCAAGCAGCCTGGCTTAGTGCCTGTCGCTGTTAACCTCCGGCCGCAGCTGCCGCCCCGGCTAAATTTTACTCTCGCGCCCACTTTGCTCTTCTGGTGCTAATTTTTTTTGTTACTTTTCCTCTTCTTGCTCGGGATACTTTTCCTCTTGTTGCTCGGGATACTTTTCCTTTTGTTGCTCGGGTTACTTTTCCTCTTGTTGCTCGAATTACTTTTCCCAAGCCTGGGTTCCTCATTTTGCTTGAATTGGCTGATGTCGTTGGGTTCACCCATCCCACGTAACGGGAAGGGTAGTACTGTAGTGCCCTTAGCCTCAGGTAGGCCTTCGGCACATCTTTCTTTTGGCGCCCACTTTGGTTTCTTCTAATTTCCCCACTTCTACCGACTGTATTTCTGTTCTGCCTCATCTTCCTTCCTTGACTAACTGTTCCCTTTAGCTTTCATCTAGTGTGGTAACACCCCATAGGCATCGGTACCGCGTTTCTCTTGACATATTCTTATGACTTTCATTCTTCCTCTCTTTGAACGCTCTACTGGGAGGCTTGAACTTTCTATACAATAATAACAATATTAATGTTGCCTTTTCTTCTCTTTGGATTACAGTACATGTTGCTGTACTGGAGGATTATTACTAGGTATATAATAATGCTTATGTTGCTCGGGTGTCAAGGTACATAGGGTTATTGTGATGTTCTCATGCTGCTCGGACCGTCTTTAACGACGCAAGCAGGGTTTACTGACCAGCCAGGGCTTTACTTCGCTCTTGCTTCATACTGCTGTGCAGGGGTAATAGCTTACCATACTCGGATGTTCGTGTATGCTTGGAGGCATGTCTGTGTCTGTAGTTTGTATATTTATTATTTATTCGTGGATGTTTGTATGTTATATAATATATAGGTCGCCTTGCCTATCATCCTCTCGTATTCATTACTTTGCGGGGGTCTCGTAGTGAGTTTTGGTGAGGTTACTCGATAGTTTGGATGTGGCTGTTCCGGTTCTTGGAGATGGACAGGCAACAGTGCCTGTTGAGTCCGAGAAGCGTTGCGTTTGTGTATGTCAATCGAGCCAAATTTTACATACTTACCAGCAGTCACATCCATGTTCTAGCGTAGGCCTAAGGCTGTGACGTCATGTGCTGTTTCATAAAAGTGGTTATTGGACCTTTCCAAAAATTATGTTACCCACAGAAAGAAGTTCTTGCGCAGGCCCTGTCCGATGTCAGACTATCAACGGATCTTTTTAGATGTTAGGGATATCCGAGTGCCTTTTGTCAGAGGACGTTGCATAAGGTTGTGGCATTTACGGTGCTGTGACGTTAGTCTGTATAATGTTGGGCCTGCTCTCTATCCCTTCTGCTGTTTGTGTGGCACTCAGTGACCTGTGTCTTGGGAGGGCTTGGAAGAGTCGTACATCCGTGTGCCCCTGATATTAATTTCTTTAAATTGTATGTATGTGTCCTTACGAGATGCTTGTATTGTCCCTTCTTCCTTACCTTGGTGCATCGGCAAAATTGTACTACCAGAAATGAAGGAAAGGGAAGTTATTACATTGTGTTCGTTTGTTTTTGTATCTGAGGTGCGGAATGCTAAAGCAGCTCCATAAGCTACTATGTCATCTCTATCTTCCAGCATCGATCAAGTATGTAGGCCGTGTAACTTGACCAGGTAAGGTGTCTAATTCTGGCCATGCACTTTTCCCGGCTGTAGCACCCACGGAACCCCTGTCTCCTCCCGCTCACGAGTGCCTCTCTCTCCGGCCTTCTCTTCTTCACTTTCGTCTCTTTAAGGTGCTTTCCGTCTAATTTCTTGGCCAGTAGTAGCGCGCTGGCCGATCCTTGAGACCTGTTTACAGAAATTCTGAGATAAGTATTTGCCTTCGGTGCGGTGCGGCTGAGAGTTGTGCTCGTCTCCCTTACTAGATCCTCTAGCATGGTCTTCTGCAGCTGTATCAGAGAATTTAGCAGATGGGACGTAAAATAATCAACTATTACTGGCTAAAGGCTCAGAGCTGCGGATTGTTTTTTCCGCGCTCTCTGCAAGGGAATACGTACTTGTCATCTTTCCCATCCTAATCACTAAAGTCTTCTGGAGTCGCGTGTGTTCCATCTTTCGGTCTCACTTCTAAGCCTCGACAATCTATCATTTGAGCGGTCCCATTGCATCACACTTCCATTCTAGGTCTCAGGTTGTGCCACATCCATTGTCATGCTCCTACTAATGATACACTCTACTGATCTTCTTCTCTCCCTCCCTAATTGCTGTTCTCACGAGAGTTGATCCAATGTAGCAACACCCTTTTGCATGGGTTCTACATTTCTCTTCTTGTGCTGTATGTCACTTCGTTTCATAGAACAGTTATTTTGTGCTGGATTGGGGAAGGTCTGTGCTACTGGTATATTACATTATAGTAACTTTCGTGCCACATTTACTTCTGATTGCTTTCAAAAGTCTTTCGAACCAAGCTTGCATGCTGAGTTCAGTTGCGACTTCGATGGCATGGCTGCAATTTTTCAGATCGTCGGCTTCATTTGATGAGCTTGTGTAGTGGGGTAGGTTAACGACAGAAGTACTTCTTTGATTGTATATTTATTTTCTGAAACTGAGTGCTGCTTGTGCACTTTCTCCATTTCCAATGCTCACGTCAAACTCAACTCTTTCAGATAGACTGAACAATTGTAACGGCAGCGGGCCCAATACTTACCGTACGTGCTATAGCTCCGGAAAGTAAATTCAGTACGAGTCAAATCATACTTTGGTTGCGACTATTTCGTGGATTAATCATTTTTTTTATTTTCATGCAGCTCCCCAGACGGGGATAGTCTAGCGGACCCCATCTCTCCCTGAATAATATCGTGGGCCTCACGCCCCTAATGTATCATGTGTGACTTTTCCGCGGGAGCTGTTGCGTCTGACTGCCGCTCTTTCTCAAGTTTGTAAAGTTAAGTATGCTTCCTATACTTCCTCTCCTGCTTCGTGAGCTGGGCCTCTGTTCAAAGTGGTAGACTTATTCCTCGGTGCTCTTACCAGCTCCCGTCCGGAGGGCCACGGAAGGGGCCGTCTACACGAGTGTCTTTCTTCTTCCGTCGTTTAATTTTTCGTCTTTTTGTGCTGCTTTGCGCCTCGTTTCCCTGCCCGTAGTAGCGCGCGTGACCGACTGAAAACAAATATATTATTTGTTGGTTGTCCGTGGTATTCGCTCGATGGCGGCCGTACAGAGCCTCACTGCTTGGATCACACTTTATTGCGGGTGCGGTGGTAAACCTGGGGCAATGCTACTACTACTGCGTTGCATTTTTCGCGCAACTTGGCATCGGTATGAAGCAAAGTCGCAGCAGTTGCCGGTGCACTAAGAACATGGCTCATTTTTATGGTGCTGAAACGCGCAGCTTTGATTGCATCGCTTAGTTTTGGCTTACCAGTTAGGTATGCGGTTCAAAGCGTCTGTGGGTGCTTGCCCTGAATAGCTTGCAGCATCTTCTTTATGGGAGTGTAGTGTACGCAGTAGGGCATATTCTCTTACTGGCAACAGGCCAGCGTGCTAGAGCTGGGTCTAGTACTTGGGTATGTGTCGTGGGACACGAGCGGGGCCACCGTCAGTGGGTAGAGTTACGTAAAGTGAGCGCTCATCACGTGACCGCATCACAAATAATACGTGTGTGATGTCATACACGAGTGCCAGTGTTCCGTCTACTCTGGCACTGAAACACCGAAAGCTCTCACCTCGATTCCCATCAGAATGCTAAGCAATTTACGCTCTCAATACCCATTATGCATGCATCTGTATCGTTCACTTAGATGGCTCACCTTATTGCTGCTATAAGATTATCCGTATAACTTGAACTATTCCCTATACAGGGTCATCTTCCATCGTCCCCATAACCCATGCATTGTGATGGTGCGTACGATATGCTGTGAGTGCTATGTGAATGTTAAGAATATGTGTAGTACGTTCGTGGTCGGGCAACTCGCATGGGCGTGTGGACGTCTCGATGCGTAGATAGGCCTATATTAGCAGTAGTAATGCTTAGACCCAAGCCTGTTAGTGTGAGTGTTTGCTGCGTAGTGATCGCTTATTTTATATTGCTTGGTTTGGCTGCTGCCCGAGAACCATCTGTGATAATGCAAGGAGGCTGTGTCCTCTGGAGAAGGTGATGCTACTTCCAACTGGCGCCAAATGCTGCTACCGCTTCTCTTGCATTGCTCTCCCGAGTGCTAATATTGCCACTTTTTGCTACGAGATATATAAATATGTATTAGATAGTGCGTGTACTAGTACCGTTCATCTCTTGTAATTATCCTGTAGATGTCAATACGAGTTTGGTACTTGATTTCTGAAATTTTGTTGTTGTAAATTAAATGGCTGTTCGTACGAGATGCGGCACGGCACACGATGTATGTCAGAACAGTTTTGCTCTTGCCTCATTACGTATCAAAAAATTGACGAATGCATGTTCTAAATTAATTGATTAATAATGGTGATGCTTTTAGTTGCGCTTCATTTGATGTTATATCCTACGAGTGATTTTCTAGTTCTAACTGAATGTCTACAGCTTGATAATTACTTTCTCACAAGTTTAGAATTGATCATAGTGCCACTGACTCGACCAAGGTTCTGTAATTTTATTTTATTTATTATTATTTTTTTTTAATTTTTACAATTGGTGCTTCTTGTGCAATAGTTCATGAAGCCTCTTCAAAGTATTGAAACGTAAGCGCCAGCATTTGCATTCTCTCATCAGTGAGTGCATTCGACAATTAGTGTGGCAGTGTTCTTGAGGTTTGGTGATACTGTTGTTTCAGAGTTTATTTTGGAGCAAATGATCGGTGTAGAAAAAGGGAGACTGTGGGCATGTGGTGCTCCGTATGGTGTAACTCGGTAGGTATCTCCTACCACACTGCATTAACGCAGAAGCTTACTTTATATGTCTTTTGATAATAATCCGTATTTTGACTCTCCTTAAAAAATTGCTGTAGTGCACCAATTGTCACAAGCATTTAAGGCTGCTGTGTTGACTGAGCGCTCGAAGTGATGGTCAAGTAATGGCAAAAGAGTAGGCTGCTGAACTCATGTTTTATACCTTGCAAAGCATCAGTTTCTTTGCTCGCATCAAGTGGTATCGTAAAGGTGTTGATAATCTTCAAAAGACGCTACCATCTGCACAAAACAGCTTCCACTCACCAGATTCTACCATTGCTTTGTCGCTTGTTTCATTAAATTGAATGGTGCGTGTTTGACTCCTACATTAGGCTATGGACCTTTTTTTGTGTTGAGCGCCATGACCAGGGGGCGGATGCTCAAACGCCTTGTAAAGTTACAAGCATCGTAACTGTACAGCTGCAGGCACGAATGCAACCATGTAACTGCTGAAGTTTGACAGTTTTACGCCTCGATTTAACATTTGAGTCTTGTCTATTACTTGGGTATACATCGGTGGGAGTTCAAATCACGTCGATCATAACTTTGTGAAGATCAGTACAAGAAAGTGACGCATAAACCGCCTCTATTCTCTATAAGATTTTTAATCTCACCAAGATCACCTAAATTTAACAAACATTACACGAGATGAAAGGAGTGAGTCACACATCCAAATACAAAGCCAGAAAGGAAACGTATGTACAATATACTATAAGAATCTGTTCTCATTAATTCGAGTAACTTATCCTAATTGAAGAATTTATTTCGCTGTTGTATCGTGCTCCTTTCGGCTACGGCGGGAAAACCCATAATATAATAATAATAAAAACAAGAAAGTGACAAATTCTGAACCGCGATATCGGTACTTCTTCAAGGAACTGTACAGTTTACGTTACCGTAACTTTACAAGGCGTTTGTGCATCTGGCCCCAGGCTGTCGATTGGTTGAATCTCGCACCGTCTATTTGTCTGTCCGAATGTGGTACAGGAAGTCTTCGTTTTAGGCTGGACTTTTTTATTCTGGTTGCGATTTAGTCCTAAAATTTTTAGTTCCAGGTCCTTGATTTAGCTACTTTGCCAGCTTGGTTTTGAATTGACCCATTTTGCTGCAGCACTAGTCCCAACTTCCAACAGGCACACTACGTCCACGCGTACTCTTTATCTGACTCAGTTTATTAAGTTTCCATAATTAAGCACTGTTGGTGATGATATGCTAAGTGTATCATCATTTAAAGATTTTTATCCCGATTTAATAATTTCAGAATAAACCAAAATATTGTGGTATTCCATCAAAATGACTAGTCTTCTTTCATGAAAGTCTAGACCGTGTTCTACGAGTACCTAGGTAGCACAGTTTCACGCAAAAAAATATGGGATGAATACGGCGCCATCTCAGCGGAATAGGTAGAAACCTCACTCTTCAACATTGATGACGGAGCTTTAATTAGGTTGTTTTTTTAAGATAAAAATGTGAGAAACAGACAAGAGGCCAAATATACATTAGCCATGGGATATTCTCTTCACTTTCGTATAACAATTGATGGCAGTGCTTGCAATCAAAGGCAATGTTTGTAAACAAAGGTTGTCTTACTAAGCTAGAGCTATATAAATGTGGTTGTCGTCGATGATACGTACCTAACCTGAATCACGTTTGATGTGGGTAGCACACGTGACACCGGCAGGTGGATTGCAACACGCTTCAGGTACCGGTACCTGTTTTTAGTAGACCGGACTTGATCTGATCAGCCTCATCCCTGTACGAAACCCTGGTCTATATCGAGGACTCCTGTACAACATCCATGGGCGTCACAATTTTTGGATTGTTGCACACCGCCCACTACCGGGAATCCCATCTATCTTTATGCTCCTCTTTGTCCATAAGCTTTTGCTTGCCTGGGTTGACTTCACAGGTCAGGACTTGCCCGAGTGTGTCCTGGGCCTGTTCTACTCTTTATTTATCCCATCTTCTACTAACACTAACTTTATTTTTGTTCTTGCCAGGGCGGTCCACTTTATTACAGTGGTTCTCGAAGTTCATAGTTTCTCTAAGTTTTGAGAATTGTATATACGCGCTCTGTACACTCTGTCACCGAATTCAGTTACATATTACTAGAAATATTACGACCAGTAAAAAAGAAAAATGCTACGAACATTCATTCACTCGCTGTAAGAAAAGAATACTGCTCATGGACGTTATATTGAAGTGCTAAGAAAAGTACAGTATCTCCCCACCGAAAGTTATGTATTACGTAGGAGTCTTTCGATGTGCTCTTTTTTTTCTAAATATCGACTGTTATTGCTGGAATGCTAAGGCGAACATTTGAGAACCACTGCTTTAGGGCGATGCGTGCTCGCCCAATGAGTTCAATTTCTTTTTCCAAAGTGCGCTTGCTTCAGATAGGAAGAGATTCTTCGGTTTTGTTGCTGTCGCCCCATCTGCGCCACATTAGTGCGTACTGTGCTAAGTGTGCTTGTATCTGCAGGAGGTGCGGCGTTTCGACGAGCAAATGACTAGGTATTTCTACCATCAAAACCGCAAAAAATTGTTATCAATTACCGTGTGTTGGCTGGATTGCTCTTGCCGCCAGTTGGGAGGCTCAGCTCCTCACATCAATGTAGCTCAGTCTAGTAATAAACATGTAAGTGGTGTGTTGTGTATCCTTGACATTGGCTGCTCTAGTGCGCACTGCTGATAGCGACCGTTAGCGGACCGTTTGAGCCCTACTTCTCAGTCCCATAGGGTGAGATACATCTCGGTCTTATGGCAGGCTGCGGGGTTAGGATTGCTAGGCTCGCCCGTCCTCTGTTGTGGGGAGTTGCGCCGCGAGGAGACACGGGAGCTGTGATTCCCTAAACTCAGTTTTCTGCGCTTCCCCAGTGAAACGACTTGAAGCACACAGACCCCCGACATTAAAAAGTTTTAACGTTTTAGATCCATGCACTTGCTGACTATAGCATAACTATGTATATGTTCATAGCTTCAAGCATAACATTTAATTAATAAAAACAGCATCAAAACACAGCACCATACGCTAAACATTTCTTTCGTGATCTCCCAGCTAATTACAGTAATTGCTCACATCTCTTTTATTTATTTATTTATTTATTTATTGTTTTCCCACCGCAGCCGCTACTTGGCGATTCAGCAGTGAATTTCACTAGATATTATTGTTCTATACACAGTATATCGAATTGTAGTTCAAGTGTTAAATTGGAACAGT
>LQNS02277999.1:14459387-14479151 GCA_001587735.2 Parhyale hawaiensis
CTCACGGGGCAGAAAGAGGAAAGTAGAGAACCTACCTAACTTTACAATACTAACCTCGTCAGCAGGAACTGCGGCAAACTGCAACATCTCCTGCGGATAAGGCACTCGGGAACCTCGGGTGCGTGATGCCCAAACATATTGTGAGCTTTTAAAGGTTTTTTGCTGGATTTCCTTTAGCAGCGTTTTGGGCTTCCCGGTGTTGCAAGATGCTTCATTTGGGTTGTATTAACCTGTCCGTGGGAGCTCAAGCGTGAAATTTTAATAATAATAATATTAATAAAAACAGTTTTCTTCGAATAACTCGTTTCCTATGGCGAAAATTGGAAAAATAAAGGAGTCTAACCCACATTCTTTTTCGATTTTACATACCTGTAACAAGTTTCATGCAAATCGGAGCATGAAATTCGAGAAAACGACTGTTGAAAGAAAAGGGGTTATCTTTGTTCCGATTTGAATCGGAGGAGATTGTGGGGTCAGATTACTGTACTTTTGCCATTTTCGCAATAGAAAACTTGTTATTGGCCCTTCCCCTTGAAAAGTTGTGTTTTTCCACTTCAAAATGCATCTCCTCCTACATTTTTTGAGCAACAGAGATGATTTTGGTATCAAACGAAACTAAAGTTAATCCTCCATCAAGGAATCTGTCGGTAGTTTTGATTTTCGAATAGTAAATTCTTTGGATCAAATTATTAAAAAATAATACGCAAAAAATATCACTTTTTTGAAAATTTTCAAAAACTGTATTGAATATCAAAACCTCCGACAGATTTCTTTATGGGGACACAAATTTCACTACTTTTGGACCATCAACCAGCTCTCTACGAGGAGATGTATTTTCCCCTAATCCTATTTTTGTATATTTTCTTTACTTACTCAATTTCAATGCAAGAAATCCAAAAAAGTGTACGAGTAAAAACGTTTTTTTAAACCCTCATCTTATTGTTCGCTTAAAACGTGAATATCATGCCGACAGTGGGCGATTTTGGAAAGAAAGAAGAGTTAAAATTATGCACTTGTATTATAGACATCAAGGTATACGTTTATTTTCACTTATTCCTATATATTAGGATACCTGTTGTGCATACTACCGATAATGTCATTAGATGTTCTAGCCCTTTAAAAATGACAAATATGCACTGATAACCACGAATATAATAGATACTACGGGACTGTAACGTTTGACAGTTAGTGCTGTCAACATATGCATGTACAGCTTACTCCAAAGTCCCAGAAATAGCTAGCAGGCATTCACCGTTCGCAGGCAGGCGCTAGACGCTTAAGTGATAGTACAGTGAAGTAGATGTTGAGCAAGAGACTTCACCTGACGCATGACAGCAATGGGATTGCTCAGGTAGAACGTCTCTTTCAGTACCCATCTGTTTTTGAAGCGTAAAGTTCCTAGTTAAGAAAATTTAAAAAAAGCTAATGTGTCCACAAAAATTTAACAATAGCTGCTCTCCGTGTCGATTACCTTAAACCTCAACAGGTTCTGCAAACTCACCGCTTTTATTAACAAAAGAGATTGAATTTGTGACATCGACTTCCATAATTTCATTCTTCATGGGTACATTTTTGACATTCTCTCCTTCGAAAACTAAGTCAACTTCGCAGGTTATCTGCGACCCTTTGGTGCAGGTGCAACTTATCTCTTCCGCGCAGTTGCACACCACGTGCGACTGCAAGGAGCTGCACGTCGATTTCTTGTCACCAGAGATATCGGAGTCGAGAGTACAATTGGACGCCTGAGATGTACACAAACACGGCGCAACGTCCCCATTTTCTTCAGTTCGACACTCTGAACAACAAGATAACGAAGACAGGGGCACTTTGTGGCACAGAACATGACTGTGTCGCCTTCCGGACGAGCCTGATCCGTCCAGTGACTGGCTTGTGGAGTAAAGTTTCACATGGATGACAGGTGATTTTTTATCCTGACTTATTTCCGCAGAAAGTTTCGAACAGCAACTGGAACAGCTATTGCTGGAGTTCTGCGTCTTATTGGTCATGTCTCTGGTGGAAGAGTTGGTACTCGACAAACGTGATGTGGAGTTCGATACTTTTGACATTACATTACTATCTGGAGTACCCGAAAAACATAATGATGCGTCGTTCTCGCTTTGCCCGATGGGTGCACTCTCCTTTTCTATAATTTTTTCGTGTTTTGGAGGTCTTTCTGCCTCTGAATTTTTTGTTTGCTCGCTGTCATAAGAAACTATTTCAGGTTCAGGATCCGTGCTGCGGACGTCGTTGGATGATCCCGAGCTGCTGGGGCCGGTGGAGGAGCTCTCAGCTCCTTGTCGTCGTGACATGACCTCCACTCCGGAGTCTGAAGACGCTCGAGGTCGAGGGAACGGCAGTCTCTTGAGAATTGCTTCTCTCAGGTTGCCATGATTACGTCCAGAGGGCTGCGCAGACTTGTTTGATAACATTTATCAAAAATAATAAAACATAGTTAGACAATTGTTGGTAATTTTTATTATTACGGCGGAAATAGTCTCTTATAAAAGTTCGAAATTGTCGTTTGGAAATTAACAGAGTTCATGGGACAAGTAAGAGAGTAATACACAGAATTACTAGAGCAGCAATACTGAGCCGCATCGATTCGAAGATAACTATTATTATTATTAAGATACCCTAGACTGGCGACGTGGGAACGGAGGAAATTCCATAAGGTTAAGAAATCATCGTGCAACCAGCCCAGCAAGCGGAAAAAAAGAAGAGATCAGAGATCCCAGAACAGCTCTGTTGAAAAAACGAACGAGAATACTGGCCTGTACAGCATCGTGCCGGTTCCAAGGTAAACTCATGAAGAGCACCATTGCGCCGAGTATACCTCACCCGAACAAATGGCTCCGAAAGAACACAAACAGTATGACTAAGGCAATTACATATTTTATAGGGAAAGCAGACTCCACCAACTCTGCGTCGATGCGCCAGATCATAAGGCACAACACCATCCAGCATGAACGCACATCGACGAACCACTCAGCCAATCAAGCTCAGATGACAATCGGCAGCAGGACCCTAAACTAAGGAGCAGTACTCCAGCAGGAATAGCAATTACAGCAGTGACGTGTCAACTCAACCGAGCCAAACACCCTCCAAGCACGTCGCATGAGACCGATTTTCTGCGATGCTCGTGAGGCAAAAGAACGGATGTGGAGTTCGAACGTCAACTTTGGATCAAAATTAAAACCTAAGATTTCTAGGTCATTAGCCACAGGAAGTGACACACCATCCAGTATGAGTGCGGGGAAAGCAGGTCTCACTGTACGTAACTTAGACATTAGCATGGTCTTAGTCTTATTAGCATTTAGCCTCATCCCCCTAGAACACCAGGAATCAATCACTTCCAAATCACGCTGAATGGATTCTGAAACCTCCAACCTATTATTAGGATGATCGCAAACAGCCAGCAAAGTAACATCATCAGTATAAACAACAAGTAAATTATCAACAAAATCAAACAGGTCGGCTGTATATACGATGAACAACAAAGGACCCAGAACGCTACCTTGTGAGACACCAGAAACCACAACCAAAAACTCACTACTCTTCCCATCAACAACTACACATTGGCGTCCACCAGATAAGAACAGACCATTAACCGCAAAAATTGAACCACCAATACCCATTAATCTTAGCTTATGGAGCACTCCAAGGTGATTCATGCGATCAGAAGCAGCACTGAAGTCAAGCTGGACCAACCTTGCATCATGACCCTTATCAAGTGCCAGCTGCAACACATGAGAAACGTGAAGCAGAGCATCACAAGTTCCCAAACCCTTACGAAAACCATATTGTGTTGGGGAAGGACATCCTGCTTCTCAGGAAAGCGACCTAACCTCAATGAAACCAACGTCTCATAAATTTTCAACAAAACAGGTGTGATGGAGATGGGTCTATAGTCGGAGGTTCGAGATTAGACAGAGCCCTTCAGAACAGGCGTCACATGAGCGACGCGCCAGCATTTCGGAAAAGAGCCCAGCCGTAACATACAACGGAACGCAGAAGCAAGCGGGGCTGTGAGCACACCAGCTACCCTCTGAAGAGCAGTAGTACAAAATTTTACTACAGTGAAAAGTGTAAGGAGTCCGATGGGCGTCGCTCAGCTCGCAAAGAATCTTTTCAAATTTCACTTAAGCACGTGGTATAACTTGTCTCAGTCGATAAAATTGTAGTTATATTCGAATACTCAAAGTGCATTAGTTAATAGATTAGATTTGGTACTGCTGCGCTCATTTCAGCCGCGTCCCTAAAGGACTCCTTACGCTGGTTTGACTATAACGCATCAGGAACAATATGTCTATATCGTGCCAAACTACTCCTGCGGTTTAACAAAGGCTCGTGCGCCACTAGGGTGCGAAGTACGTTTCGTGTTATCAATGATTTTTGTCTCTGCTTTTCTTCCGGTTGATCTCAGATTATAAGCGAACTCGGTTGACTTCTAAGTAATCTGTGTGCTTCTGCCTGGAAAAAGGCCCAAGTTGTGCATCTCCAACTCCCCGGCACGGCTGAACGCTTTTGCTCAGCTACGCCGCATAGAGGAAAGAAACAAAAAACAATAAGGTAGAAGTCTAGCGGGAATTGGTCAGCCTCCTCGATGATCGGCCCTTCACCCAAAACAGAAGGAGAAAAACTGAGAGCCTACTTAACTTTACAAAACTAACCTCGTCAGCAGGACCTGCGGCAAGCTGCAACATCCCCTTCGGAGAGGCACTAGGGGCCTTTGGGGTCGTGGGGCCCAAATATATAATGGCAAGGAAAGGGCCCGCACCCTCCGAAGAAAGAGAGGAAGCATACCCGATGAATCAGTGCCGCCATAGGGGTTGAGGTCAAGAAGAAGGCGGTGCACTTGAGAAGATCTGAAGGTAAAACTGGAGAACCTCGGCTCTGGGTCACAGGCTAAAGGAATGCGCACCTGGTCCCGGCTCTGCTTCCCATCCAACGAGGTCACTACCAGCAATAATTAAAGGGGGGGAGGACAGAAGAACTCGTACCAAGCACAGTGCTTTTCAAGGTGAACCACCACTTATGTGCGTTAACAGAAGAAGCTAACAACTCCCTGGACCTCAAATTATGCGCCCTCTCAGTTTCCTCATCTAGCCCCGGCCAGAAGCTGTAGGTCCCTGAAATGCTGAAAGTCAGTATCAGACGGGCTAGTACGCCAACGGGCATATGCCTCCCGCTTCAACTGGTGCGCCCTCCTACAGGCATCATCAAACCAGGGTTCATTGCTTGTCCTGACGATAAAGAAGCGGGAAGGGACACCGTATCAGAGAAAAGCTAATCCAAAGTAGACCAAGGATCAGGAGACTCTCTCACAACACCCCAAGGTAGCGCAAGGATGGCGCTAGAGACGGCGTCCCAATTCACTCTGGACTTCTGAAATATCTCACGCCTAACAGTGACTCTGGGGACTCGCTGACGAACTTGAAGCGTCGCAGAGAGGGCACCATGGCCGGAGGAACCAATGGGAGACGACAGTGACCCTTCAACCAATCAGAAACATCAGTCAACAGGAGGTCAAGAACATCTCCCATCAAATGGGTTGGTCCCTCAACCAACTGCTCACAACCAGAGACAGCCGCGAAATCAAAGGCTGCATGGCCATGGCAATCGGTCCCCCTGAGCCTAGCCCTTCCACATGGAGATATTTAAAATCGCAGATAAAGACAAAAGCAGAACGCGTATCCCATGACTGAATCCTACCCAGAGCATCTAACAGACAAAGACCCTATCATCAGCAGACGGGCAGCGATACACTGAAAACAAAAGTTTCTGAATGAGTCACAGTATCGGAGCACCATCAGCCCACAACATGGACACTCATATTCATTCTGCCTTGACAGAAAAACACCTTTCGACCGTAAGGAGTCAGACCTCTAAATTCAGGGCATGAGTCTCGCAACCGCTACATAGGCTTTTCAAAATTTGGGATCATCAACTCAGAAATATGACGATGGCTAGAGACGAACGTCTCCGAACGCAGCACCAGACCATAATGGAAGAGGCTACAGAGAGCTCAGCCAAATTGGCATAGAGACCACGGACATTAGCACACAAGATACGGCAGGAGCGAGCGCCAGAACCACGAAGACCAGGGTCAACCTCCACATCCGGATAGCGAACTATCAGGCGCACAAAAAAATAATAAACAGTCATCATAAACAAAGGATAACCTAAAACATTAGACAATAAAACAAACCGTCAGTCACAATAGCTACGAAAGCGGCCAACTATCCACGCGCCCCAAACCCTGTTATCACCAGTACGGGCTTTGGCCGAAAAGAAGAAAAACAGAAAGGAAAGGAAAAGAGTATCAGGTGGTACTACCTGATAGGAGAGAGAGGAGCAGACTGTGGAAGGCCAAGGCAGACCCAGCTATGGCATCAGCCTGTTGATCTCGTCTCGGTGATGCCGGTGGACCAAAAGGGTCTCATCCGCCTTTAGGTGGCAATTCCTCCAACTCAGGGGCTACCCAGAGCCCCAACTCAAAGCGGGCTCATACAAACAAAGAGGCGTCCGGTGGCCAGACAATGGGGGTGCCCTGGGGGGGTGCCTGAAAGAGACGAAGCAGAAAAAGAGAAACGACACTTGTGGGTCTTACTCGAGGCCTTCCACGAGGAAGTAGGTAGGAGCCCAGTGAGAGAAGTCGCTTGTC
Organism: Parhyale hawaiensis; assembly: GCA_001587735.2. Lineage (NCBI taxonomy): Eukaryota > Metazoa > Arthropoda > Malacostraca > Amphipoda > Hyalidae > Parhyale > Parhyale hawaiensis. Next base: position 14,466,052 of record LQNS02277999.1, read on the forward strand.
CCTTTGGCGGCCTACGTCGCTCAGCGAAAGAGTAAGCAAATAAAGCTTTCCTAACTTTACAGACTAACCTCCCCAGCAGGTGTCACGTCTAGATGCAACAGCACCTACAGTAAGTTATTAGGATTACTTCCTTGGCGATGAATTGAAAAGATGTTTTGACAGGGATACGGGCAGCCAGAACATACACTTAGGAGCCGAGGTTTGCTAATTATAATTTGTACTTCCGAAGTGTTAGCCCCCATTCCGAAGGGTTACAGCCGAGTTGGTGCTTCAGTCGGGCAAATTACGTGGTTAGAACCAGTTTCCATACTTTGTCAACGTTCTATAAACTGAGAACGGAAATAAAAGCTTTAGCACAAAATTGACCGTATCTCATTTTTGCGCGATCAAATTACCATGAAACTTGCAGGGAAATCGTGACATCTTATGGCAACACTGTTGAGCTTGTTTACATTTTGCTGTGTCGCCTAATTGACAATTTTTGCTTCTATCTCTTTTTGAAGTGAACGACAATAATAGCTTCTAGTATATTCTACTAAAATGGGACGTGGAAAAGCTCTAACAAACGAGGAGAAAAGAATTATCATCAAAGAAAGATAAAAGCACCTCTCCTAATTTTATTGCAGGAAGAATAAGACGCCACATTGACACAGTGACAAGATTCTTGAAGGACCCTTCACTACAGAAAAAACGATCAGGTGATGGGCATTTAAAGACTGTTACTGATTGAGGCATGAGAAATAGGGTTCGTCAGCTACCGAAAAGAACCGGGCAAACAAGTAAATCAATTTTTACGGCTGCTGGGCATCCTAAAGTGTTCAAAAACCAAAAGGAATAACATCCTTCGCTCGATTGCTTCTGTAAAATCCCCTCTGAAATTGCCTCCTCTGACCCCAAAACATAAAATTTTGAGGATAGAATGAGCCGAGTAATACATGAAGATCAACATGAATCCTGTTTTTTCACCGACAAAACCCGGGCAACCCTTGATGGACCTGATGGGTGGAAGAATTGTTGGGTGCTACCTGGAGGTGAGTGTCATCAATGCGTAAAATGTCGACAACAGGGAGGTGGTGTTATGATATGGGCTGGTATCATAGAAGATAGACTTGTAGGTCCGGTTAAGGTACCTAATGGCGTTAAAATTACACCCGCATCATACTGTGACATGTTAAAGGACGCCTTGGTCCCAAGGCAGGATGACATACCCCTTACCCTGCTTCGAAACTCGATTTTCATGCATGATAATACGCCTTCTCACTTTCTCACTCTGCATGTACTACCACAGCATTTCTGGACTCTTTGGGGTTCCATGGAGAGAAACTGATGGTTTGGCCACCATGGTCACCTGATCTAAACCCAACTGAAAACTTCTGGGCCCTTATGAAAAATGCAATTTACGCAAATGGACGGCAGTACACCTCAAAATCTGTCTGTGGGATGCTGTTGCTGCAGCAGCGTAAGGGCTGTTCCACCTTCTGCAATAAAGAATCTAACTGGCTGCATGGATTCAAGGATTATTGAAGTTATTAAATGCCATGGGAGTCACTAAACTTGTGATTAATGATTTCTTGTTTAATACATATTTTACTCATTTGTGTTGTTCAATTTTGCTCCTTAGGTGATATAAAACTGTGAATATTTTTTTTTAGTCAAAAAACTATAACCGCCGCTCAGTGAAATTAGTAAAATTGACAAAACACATAATTATTCTAGAACCATCACGATTAGTCGTTCTAGTCGTCACTGGCTCAGTGAAATTAGTAAAATTGACAAAACACATAATTATTCTAGAACCATAACGATTAGTCGTTTGAAAATTTACAGACACTATAAGCATCATAAGTTTAATTTTCTGTGAAAATTTCGCTGAAATTTATAGCCAAATAGTTGAAATGAGGTCAATTCTGCGATAAAGCTATTATTTCCGTTCTAAGTGTAGTACATATATTGTCTGTCCTTGATAGGGCGCCAGCCTCCAGCACCGTAAGCGATGGAAAGGGCCATTTTCTGCTTTGTATCTGAGACTTATGTGTACGGAGGTGAATTTTAAGGAATGCAACCAAGATACAGGTCAGTTTGCTACTTGTATACTATAATATTATTTATACCAACGTAAATATTTGATCCAAGAAAACTTCTAAATATATGCATACGATATTTCACCAACTTCGTATTCAAAACACAATAACTTCCTAAACTCAATTAAAAATGCTTTATGTTGCTTGTTTATACGTTTATACGTTCAGCATTACTGAAACAGAGAGGAAGCAACAGACAACGAGGGCGTAGGTACATATTGCTCTACGACGCGACCTCTTCCTTTTTTGGGGAGACCAGGAAGCCAATTACACATCGATAAAAACACAACAGTAACAAGTCCAACGGAGAAGTGACGTTGCCCAAATATAGGCTTCAAGAATATATTTTATCAAAAGCTAAGGCCATGAAATGGCTTTTCTTCAGTATTTGTTTCGAAATATGATGATTTCATTAGTATTGACGGCAGTACATATCGCTGCACCTGATTTAACAAAGCAGGGTTCCCAAAATTTCAAATTTTTATACTTGCGGCGGGCCTATGGAGTAGTAAAAATTAATTTAACAACGTGACACGTATATTACTACAGAAACTTAACGTTTTCGAATGCTCTAATCAAATATTAATTTTTCATGATATACAAGTATTTCGCGGAGAACCAAGCTGCATCTAACGGCATAGCAGCGCACCGCGGCACACCGTTTGGGAACTGCTGCTCTTAGGCTTCAAGTAGGAAGTCACTAAAAACGTATCGCGAAAGCATCAAAATAAACCATTTTTCTACAACTGCACGCAACAACCAATACATGCTCAAAGGAAGTTATTAAGTGCTCCAGTTCATTTTAGGCTGCGCTGTTTGAGTCACCAACCATCTATTAAATCTCCTTCCTATGTTAACTTTACATACGAGAATAACTACTTCAGGATACTGCGCCTCGAGTATGTTGGACACTGCATGCAGATGATAAAAACACATGGTTTGCTAGTTTTTGAGGCTCAATGCGGCCGCCGCGGGGCGTAACACACCACGGAAGACCAAGTGTTCAAAGACACATTACATCACTCGAGTCGGCCACGTGCTCCACTATGGGCAGTAAAACAAGTCGCAAAGAACAGAGGAAGACACTCAAGTGGATGGCCCCTTTAGTGGCCTCCCACATGAAAGAGAGCTAGTAGAGCAGTTCCGCGAACTAGGTAGGTTATCTCGATCGACAGCCCACCTCGCGGAACAATAAGGGATATGTAGAGAACTTACCTAACTTTACAAAGCTAACCTCGTCAGCAGACACTGCGGCCAGCTGCAACATCTGCGGAAAAGGCACTTCGGTTTGCCCCTGGGTACGTAAGGCCTCTTTTATTTACGTTTATATACGCCAGCTGAGCTCGGTGAGCACCTTTTTCGCCTATCGATTTTGAGTGAAAGACGCAAAACGAACCATTCTTGACTGAAGGCTTTAAAGAATGTTAAGGTTGCCTGGAAGTCTGAAGCAACACTTGTTAACCCTTTCTTTCATAGCGTGCTCTACGTACAACGTTTCAAGTAGTGCCACAGTAGCTCTTCGGGACTGTCAGAAGAGGCAGCGGTAAGTTATCGCTTGGAACACAGCGCTTTCTAAGCAGACTGTAGTAAGCAAGTGAAGCGTCTATAACTATCTCTGTAACTTATTTTGTAATGTAAAAGTGCACTGGCTTCAAGGACTTAAGATGTGGTGCTTTGCAGCTTTATTCAAGAAAAGTTTCCCCACTCAAATCAAAGTAATTTTCAGGCTGAAAAATATAATTGACGGCGAGGTTGTCATGGAAGGATAAGCTGTGATTTAGGTACCCTTGTTTGTAATGGGACATGCAGCATCCCTTATAGAACCAATGATCTTACACGTTCTAAGGGCTACTCGCGAACTATGATTTGAAATGAGGCTTCTGCTTGGCCTTTATAAATAGTACGGTCAAATTGTGCAGTACTGTGTTGCACCATTGTTTGTAGAGGTTGTGGCTTCAGTACTGCACAGCGCCGCGATTTATTCTCTAGTGAGTAAAGAGCATACATAATGTAACTGAAAAAGACACCAGAAGCGCCTCTAGCGTCCCATGGTCTGTACCGGTTACACGTCAGTGAAATAATTTTGTAATGGAATTATGGCTTGCAGTCTGTCACTACAGTGCATATTGTAGAGGGAATCTAACAAAATTTATAATTGGATGACCACATCTGTAAATATCCTTTCTGAAAAGTTCGCCACACATTCATATCGAGTTTCTATATTTGCCTTCATAAAGACAAGCCTATATCAATGACGATTAAAATTTAGCATCAGAAGCGATCTCACCTGTCCTGCGGCTGCTGCATCACCGGCCTCTCCAGCCTTTAACCTGCGAATAATATAATATTAGCTCCGTGACGGGTCCGGTGCACTGCGACACACGAAGCGTAATATTGCATTGGAACTGGGGCAGTAAACTAAACGAGCGCACGCCGAAGCAAAAAAACAAAAGCTCTCTTGGCGTGTCATATTTACTCCTAGTCTCCTGGTATGTAAAGTGCCAGAGACTGAGCCGTTTTTTTTGTCTTGCTGTTCCAAAAATGTAAAGCATATTTCATGAGGGTCAACAGCGGTTTTTCTGCACTCCCTTAGATTTCTTTAGTTCCTATAAGTCTTTTCATGTCAAGTGCGATTTCATTTAACTTAAAGGAAGGGAAAAACAGATGTAGTGGTGAAATAAACGCTTGCCAGAATGCCTTATTCAGATGCTAGCTAACAACTATTACTGTATAATAATCTGTGCTGCATGCATCACGCGCAATTGTTGAATGCATACCATTTTCGTGAAATACACACAATTTCGCTCATTTCATGATATATGCAACAAAATTGCGTATTTAATGAAACAGCCAAATTCGTTGATCTCCAGTTATTGGTTTCATAGCTATCAATTTAAGCACTGAAAACTGGAGGTGTTTATCAGAGGTGTTCTGCAAAACACTTTCCGTTTACGAGCAATATTTAGTAAATTACTTGCTCACTGAAAAACAACTTCCGCGGGTTACGATGGTGATATTTATTTCCACTGAATTGCTATCTATGATAATCACTGTCTAAAGTGTCCAAATAAAGTTGGTGTTATTTTCAATAATAACCCTACTATTTTGTGTTAGCTGCTTGAATACTCTATAAGAACAAACGCAAATTTGGCTGTTTCATGATGAGCAAGCGCCAAGTTGCTGCATATCTTATGAATTGAAGAAAACTATGCGTATTTCTTGAAATGGTCACTTTGAAGAATTGTGCGTAACGCATCCACGGGCGGTTGCGATGTCACAATTTTATAAATTTACATAATATTGCTGAAGTTGAAGATGGATGAATTATTTAGCCGTATGCATCCGCAACCAAACGAAGACTAATGGGCCGCATATGGTATGCCCGAAAAAGTAGAGTTTTTATTGCATTGATTTAAAATTGATCTTGGTAGTGACTAAAAAACTTGTCCCGAGGCCTGCGACTGGGTTTTCTGTAATTACTCCAGAGGTCATTGCTGAGTCTAGGTTAGTTATTAAAACATCTAGGAAAGCTAATAAATTATTTGATTGATTTTCGACAGTGAATTTGGTTTTGGATGTTCCCTATTCAAATATTGCAGAAATGAACCAGAATCAATTTGATTTTTTGAACATGAGGAAGATGTCATGTACATAACGATTATTGTGGATTGGTTTGAAGTCTATTGGTTTGAAATCACTATTTCTCCCCGAACGGAGGTTTTCAGTGTTTTATACTATTACATCGTATTTCATTTGATAGGAATATGTCAATGCGTATAGATTATTACCTCCGCCAAGGAGGTAATGTTTTTGTCGAGTTGGTCTATTGTGTATTACAAGCTAACTCAAAAAGTTATGGGCAGATTGTTTCGAAAATTACAGGGATTGTTAGGCATGTTAGGAGGAACAGATTACTAACTTTTGATGAAGATCCGCTCCACACTCGTTGCTGGTCTGCTCCTTTTTTTCTCAGTAAAAATTCAGAAAGTTATATGCACAGATATTATGAAATTTACGTGAGGTGTTAGATATATCACGAAGTGTAAATGACCAAATTTTTGTGATGAACTGTTGGTCCATTTGTTCGTCTGTGTTTGATTTTATGTTTGTGAGCTACCTAACTCGAAAAGTTTGAAATTGTTGGAAATGATTAATGACACAACTCACTAATTTTGATGATCGTTTTGTTCGTTTGACTAATTTTTCTCAAAATGTTTTGCAGAATAGAACTCAAAAAATTACGGATGGATCTTAAAGAATACTATAGAAGCTGTTATTACTGTGAAAACGTACAAATGACCAGATTCTGGGTCTGAAAAAAAGAAATAGCTCCACGACCAAAAAAATGAATATTCCATTAGCATTGCCTTGCTTGGCGGAGGTATGCGCTCTCCGAGTTCTTCAGTTTATAATAGATACTAATGAGACATCCTGTAATAATAATAATAACCAACAAGACCCGCAGAAATTCCAAGATTAATTAACCTGTACACTTACCCAAGTTTGACCCGAGCCACGGCGCCAGCGCCTGTAACTTATCTTACCCCGTCTTAGCTAATGCCCGCCGCTCAACCCTGTCTACTGTTACGCAGTCCGTCTACCTTTCCACCTCGTCTAACCTCTCTTAGTATTCTGATTTCACCTGCGAATGCCGCATATGTTCTCTTGGCAAAGAATTAGATCTTATTTTTAGATAATGACAGAGATACGACGGCATTTCTTGCATTGCTCTCCTATGTATTTGCGCGCCTTTCTAATGCTCAGTTTTTCATAATTTACAGATAATTTAGCCCTTCATAATCTTATGCATTTCAAGTTTTTGTTGGCGTATTCTACCTTTTTGCGCTATTACAGGACACGCGGATATTCACCAGAAGCCCATAATTTTTCTGGTTTGCTTAATGCGATAGCTATACAAAAAGTACAACAGACTCAGCCAATTACCTACTTAAGTCACAGCAACGCAAAGAGGTGTGATAGAAGGAGGGAGCACAGCCACATTTCGCTGTACTAGCCAGGGAACTTCATTGTTCTTCGATGGCTGCTGCCTTACCCCCTATCACAGGCTCTCAGCCATCCCTTTCCCCAATTAAGAGGCTTCCAGCCGTTCCAGCAGCCAATCATCGCGTCAGCCATATTTCAGTCTTGCCGGAAAAATCAGCTTCCGATCTCTGTGTCCGTTGCTACCTCCTTATTATCCAAACTCCTTGCTGCAACGTAACCCTCTGCTCTTAAGATGTCACTGTATTTCCTTAGATATCCAACATTCGCTTCAAAAAACACTTTCGAGTTGACATGTCCAACAACACTCTACCAGCTCTGTGCTCCCGTACCGCATCATTGCTACGCATCCAGTCCTATGAAGAATGTCACGCGTCACCAAAAAAGTTAACGTAATTTGACGTGGAAAACAACGAAAACTAGTAGATATGATACGTGTAAAATTATCTCCGTGTCTTTACTTCGACACTGAATGAAAAATTTTTCAAGAAGCGGATAGAAGACAGCTATGGTTGAACTTCCTTTTTTCATGCAAGTTGATTTTTCTCCCAGCTAATCCTGAAAAGCGCAACGTGCAGACACACGGATGGGCGTACAGGGCATACAGCAGAATAATATTACAGACTTGTGGGTCTCGTGGAAATTCTACGGTTAATAATGTTTTCAGCTACCTTAGTTTGACCTGAAGCAGTGCCTCTAAACTTTACCCACGCCGTCTAAAGTCTAAACTTTACCCATCCCGTCTAAACTCACCTCCGCCGCATAACCCTATCTACCGTTACGTTTGTCCGTTTACCTTATACTTCGTCTAACCTATCTTGGTATTCTGATTTCGCCTGTGAATATTACAATCGCTCTGTCAGCAAAGAATTCGCCCTCGTGTCTTGAAAAAGACATAGAGATACAAAGGTACTTCTTGCATTGTTCTCCGATGTATTTACACGACAGAAGAAAGAGACACTCGTACGGAGGGCCTCTTCCGTGGCCTCCCCTACTTCCAAACGAGAACTTCGGGGGTGAAATAGTTCCGTGAGATTGGTTGTTCATCACCACTGGCGGTCAACGTACCTCACGTAGTAGAAGAGGAAGCATCGAGGACCTACTGTATTTAACTTTGCAAACTAAACTTTTCAGCAGCAACTGCAGCTAGATGCAACAACTACTGTGGTAGGGCACTCAGGTTTACCTCTAGGAGCGTGAGGTCCATAGAGATCCGGTTTTTAATAGTTCTCTTATACCAGCAAAAAGTGCTCGTCAACGGCAAACCTTCGGCATTTAAGCATATTTTGTCACACATGGATTGCTCATTGCGTAGAGTTTGTTTTCCAAACAGAAGTCATTAGCTGACAAATGCATTGTTTATCGGCTTTTTGGGGTAGTTCTTTAGCTCCGCCAAAGAGCTTATGTTTTGTCAGACCCTGTCTGTTTGCCCTTTGTCTGTCACAAAGAGAACTTTAAAAGTTATGGATTGATCTTCATTAAATTTGCACAAATTGTTAGGAAGAACACGAGGAACAAATGAGTAAATTTTTGTGGTGATTTGTAGTCCGTTTGTCTATATTTTTATCAGTAGCATAACCCAAAACCTTACAAACGGATTTTCATGAATTTTGCAGAAAATATTAGAAATGATCAAAGGCACAAATGATAAATTTTGGCGATAATCCGTTGGTCAGTTTATGTTTCAATAAAAGTTTGCATTGTTTGTCAGAACATAACTCAAAATGTTATAGACGGATCTTCAAGAAAATTGTACGAACTGTTAGAAATGTTAAAAGGCACAGATGACTAAATTTTGGTGATAATTATAATCATAGAAATCCTGATTTCTGGGCTAACTTGATTTTTTTCTTAGCATTGCCTTGCTCGGCGGAGATATGCGCTCTCAGTATGGGCCTCTAGTTATGAATGTGAATATGCACAAAAACTACTAGCGAGCGCTGCAACTGCTAAGTCCGTATTGTCATCTGACGCATAAGTGTCTCTTTCTTCGTATGCTTGTCTTACTCAGCCGTTACTTCTACTCCCTGACCTGAGCGGACGGTGCGTCAGTGACCAGTGACCATCCAGTGGCAGCAAGAAATTACTCCCTGATTTGTTAGCTCGATTAGGAACGATTTTTTTTTCAGATTTTTTCTGCTGTTTGCCAAGCGTCATTAGCTGTTGTATAGCTTTCTTAAAGCCAGCTTCACCCTTGGCTTTTTAAACGCCGCGGCAAAGAAAACTCGTCGCAATTAAGTTAGTTTACAATTGTTTCACATGAAATTTTTCACGCTAGCGATATTTATACCGCAGTGTTTTTTCTCCGCAAATTGGCTCAGGCTCCTGCAAAATATTTATTATTTTATTTAAAATGATTGATTGTTAATCATTCCTGATTTATTATTAAGTGTTGATAATACGACATATTGATGCTTTAAGTTTATTTTATATGTACATACAAGTGTTTGCCGCAGCGCTTAAAAAACGCAAGTGCAAACAAATCTTGCGACGCGTTATTTTTGGCGCGGCATTTATAAACGCAAGTGTGAAGCGAGCCTAAGCATAGAACTCACTATACACTATCAAGACATTCATCAAACAAACAGCACAATCCATGCATTCTAAAGACACGTTTGCATTCATTATACTAAAGTTGCTATCGACTACTCACTTCTGAGCATTGCCGTCCGGTGTGTTGGTATTCATTAGCTCCTCGTGTTGCTGAAAAAATAGAAGAAGTTTTTAATATGTACAATTATTATTTTTTTTTGCATCACCATACATACTACCCTTAAAAAAGAAATTTCCGCTGTAAGCTTAAATATCGTAGAACGTCTCTGACGAAATTTTTCAATGTACGATTGCAGAACCAGCCTGAACCAACTGCGCATTCTGTTAAGTAGCTTTAAATTACACGCGCAATTTTAATCTGGGCCTCTCTGTCTCAGCGTAGTAGGCTCTATGACAAAGAGAGGTAGAAAGACGAGACGCGTAGCAAGTCGGAAAAGCTGGGCGGAACCCATGCTCGATGGTGTGTCCACACTATTTATACACTCATGCGCACAGCCACAAAGGAAAGAGAAGGAAGAGCAAAATAAAGTATCAGTACGAGCAAACAAATGCAATAACGCAAAGGGGATAGGTACGGAAAGAAATATAAGCCGAAGGCCTAACTAAGACTAGAGTATCCTTCGGGGTCCATGGGGACGCAAGGACGTGCAATGAAGTTGAAGAAATAAGTCAGGAGATGTATTCCGAGAGCAAGTAGCATTACATTACGCTATCTTTTTAACGAGAACTTCTGCTTTAGACACAGAGATTTATATAGGAACTCGTACTTTTAAATTGCAGCATGGTAAGCTTGGGCAACTGGGAGAAGATTTTCAGCTGTAACCGATATTATTCTGCACTATTTCTGTGAATCCAGTTAGAAGCAAAAGACGGGTCAACATATAAAAAAATAGGGATCAACCCCCAAAAAATTTATACAGAAGATTTTTATCTTATAGGTGTAAGACTAGGATGTGCTGGACCCCAGAAACAGAGTAGGTCAAAATCAACCCCAGGGAAAGTAGAGAATTTGCATGTTTTCAAAATGGTGACATTCAAATTTTTATTGTGCAAAAAAATTTTCTCGTTCAATTTAGGTAGTGTATGTATTTTCAATAAATAAAAATGTAATATAAATACACCAGGTAAGCATATGAGTAACATAGTACAATGGTATTTCGATGTGGTAACGTAAGAAAGGTTTAAAACTGTGAAAACTAGAAAGTACATGAGTTTATTAAGATACAATAATAAACAATTAAGTTCTGCCGTTTCCAAGCATACACTGAGTTTTTCTTAAAGGTAGCCTAATAGCAAAAATACATTACAGGGACCTCGTATTGGGCTGAACGCGTTCTGAACCTGTTCAGCTTTCGTTTGGTATCAATGATGCAAGCTGCCTCAAGCGCCTAGCATGGTGACGCGCGACTGCAGAACGCGTGGAGAACTGTGCATCTCTTAGCATTTCTATTATATATGAAGTACATTGACAATAGACACAGGTGAGTAACGATGCTATGATATTTTGACAATTTTACTGAGGCATTTATGAACTATTCTTCTGATTATTGCGTTAAGTTATGCATATATACACGAAATTTTTGACATTTTTTCTCTAAGAGTACAGTTCTCATCTTGGTTTTGTGAGCGATCCTAATGAAAGAGGAACCTGGGTTCCACCAACACCAATTAGCAATTTTCTAGTTATATATGTTTATATAGTTTGTTTAAATACATCAAACACATTATAACGTTTATTTTTTGCTATAATATTCTGGTTGCAAAAATTGGAAGAAAACGGGAAAACAGTTTTCTTTGAATAACTCGTTTTTTATGGCAAAATCGGAAAAAGTATATGAGTATAACGCACATTTATTTTCAATTTTACACATTTGTGGCAAGTTTCATCCAAATCGGTGCAAAAATGAAGAGGTTTTTCAACCCCTTGGCGGGAACTTGCTTGACGAGAGAAATATTTTCAAAAACGTTTTTATTTAGGTGCCAATGTGAATGAAACTTCGTACAGATATGTAAAATCGAAAAAATGTGGGTTACACTCCTGTACTTTGTTCCATTTTCCCCTTAGAAAATGAGTAATTCAAAGAAAACTGATCCACATTTTCCCAATTGTCCTGAAACGTAATGAGTTAACCCCATTCTCTCCAGATCTACTTCTCCAATTTTGAAGCTAGAGCAATGCGGTTTTCAACATTGGAATCAGCACGTTTTGCTCTACAAATCGGCAGGCATAAATTTTTAAAATTCAAATCCGAATGATTTCCCCCACAGACTTTTTTGACTTTTTACTACCATTTTCGAAGTTGCTGAATAAGTAAAAAACTAATTCCAATTTCAAAAATCGATTCGTATTCGATTAAACAAAAATAAACAAAAATTCGTTTTCTATGAATAACTCATTTTCTATGCGTGAAATCAAACAAAATGTCACAAACAAAACAGTCGTAAAATTCCGTTCTATATACGTATACAAAGTTTCAGAAACGTTGCTACAACAATTAAAAAGTTCATAAAAAATGGACTCGGTCCCCTTAACAGGATTTATTTCACCATTTATTTCAATAAAACTATTCAGTGAGTAAGAGTTTTGTTTTTCCTGCTGGTAACGCATCAACATAGTCTGACGCCTATCAGAAAAACAAACATTACGGCACAGTGAAAGTGTGAGGAAGTCGTTATTTCGAAAATATGCTAATTAACCATTTTCCCTATGGCACATTTTGGCTTATTTTTTTTCTGGTGCACACTTCTTTATAATGCAACAAAAAATTAAACAAAACCTCGTGTATAAATTTTTTGGGGTAAAAATTTATATTTACTCAGTGTACAAAACTTACCTTGAGGTAGGAAGTGACGAATGGTCTAAGGAGGGGCACCATGAGCACCTGGTCAGCAGTAGGGCGCCGGTTTGGGTCGGTGCGCAGCAGTACGGCTACCAAATCGCGCACAAAACTTGAGTAAGCACTGGAAACGAATATAAAGTGCCAAGTTAACAGATTTCATTTCGTGCTCGCAGTTTTGCCATAACAAATCGATGAAATGCTTCCGTTTGTTTTTTGAATGTAGGTAGTTATATAAACTGAGCCCAATGTCGTGTTGATGTTGCTGCTGTTGATGACTTTTTGGAAGATCTGATGAAGAGTTATTTTTTCTGAAATATAGCTTCTTAAATTTACGTAAAAAGGCTTGATTGACGACTCGTTGCTAGTTGTTGATCCTTTGTATTTTTGGAATCACAGTGACAGTTGTAGACACACAAGATGACTCAGTTACAATTCTTTACAAGGTGATGAATGGTCATGGCAAATGAGGCCATGACGTCGCTAACGCACTCTACTAGGTGTATAAAAATAGAGGCTAGCGGAACAAGCTGGAGGGCGACTGCCTGTCAGCCCTCCAACCTGTTAACTCGAAACTGACTAATTCCGTTCCAACGGGTTAAACCCTCGACATGTCGGGTTCACCCCC
>LQNS02277999.1:14479428-14508702 GCA_001587735.2 Parhyale hawaiensis
GTTAAATATTGTTCATATTGTGGGAACGTATATTTAGAATAAACTATAAAATATACGGAGACTGATTGAATCCCTTTTTAACGATTATTTCATAAAATGAGTGATATTAAGTAGGGTCGCAATGATTAGAATTTACAGCAGGAATTCTTATGATTACGACACCAAGCTCTATGGCTCAACTGCATTAGCGTGATGAGCAATATATTGAATAGCTAATTAAATCCTAAGTTCGTCACTTTAAGGCCAGTGCCAAAGTAATTGTTTGGAAATTAAAGGGGCAGGAACACGTAGTTCAACAAAAACTGAAACCACAGGCGAAGAACACCGAGCATGGGGTACAAGTAGAGCAAGAAGGGAAGCACAAAGAAAATTATCGTAATATAGGCAGAACGGAAATAAAAGCACACGAAGGCATGAAGTAAAAAACCCCGCAAACTAACTATAGGGTTTTTGGGGTCTCGATAGCCTTTGGGATGGGACTTCGTTTAAGTAACATGGGTTGGGCGCCCCTAACCATACGTTATAAGGGCTTGCTTCCTTCCTACACTGATATATATATATATATATATATATGCTACTTGAGGGATATTTAAATGAAACACTTGATATCCTACGTTCGACTCTTTAACATATTCCGGCAGTAGCTTCATGAGATATTTCAAACCAAGAAATGAATCTGGTTTTCACGAACTGTAGGCCTACTGATGACCTTTCTCGATCTATTACAGAGATGCGTCAACGTTGTGTTGAGGCTTTGAAATTTAGTAGTCCACTTCCAAGTCGTAGGCATCTATGCATCTGGCAACAGCGAACTGCCAGAAGACTGACATTTGCTAAACTCCACGCAACCTTTTCGCTATGACAGTTCTACTCCGGTCAGTTTCTTTTTACACATACGGTACGCGGCGTCAAAAGCATATTTTCATCATTATTAGAGTCCTGGTTTTATCACCGCACCAGACACGAGGCGCTATGTTGGCAGAGATACGCAGTGTACCTCGGCATCACTGCCGGAAGGTCTCAACTTAAATGACCTACTCACCAGATGAGTTGTACTAGTCTCAGTTCTGGCCCAGGGTGCTATTACGGCCAGGGAATATCTCGCAAAAACGAAAAGGAAAAGAAGAGCAGACAGAGGAAACATACATTTGCACGAAGCAAGGTCCCCAGCAAAGTTTTGTTCAAATTACCCAGACGTAGCTCGAAACAAAACAGACTATATCTACCTACTATCTCTGAAACTGCGATATACAAAAAATATGTACAATAATTGGTACAGATACGTAAAACAGACACTACTTAGCACCAAATACCTGTCTTCCCTCTCCTTGAGTAAATAACAACTATTGACTTATTTTCACCATTATAGCTTTCTTTCAGGCACTGAGGAGTATCTGCCATGAGCGCTAACGTTCAAAACAATTAATAGCAGCTTTTTCATACGCGTAATAGTAGTAATAGTATAAGATAGTTTAAGCCTTTCTAAATAAGTAGCTACTAAGCTCTTCTATAAGAAGAAAAGGAAGAGACATAGGTACCTCTAGAATGTCAATAGCCACGTGGAACCCATGCACGAAGGTGTTCCCACACAGGGTCAACACTCATGGGAACAGCAAATCGGGAAGAAAGGGTAAGAACAGACGAAAGCAATACCAGAAGAAGTATGAACTCAGAAGAAAGCAAAGGGTACGAAAGACCAACGTCCCGAGACCTATAGCTAATGGCAAGGGCAGCCTACAGGGTCCCCCCAGGGGCGCTGCTTCCTCCAGGACGGGCGAGCCTAAACTAACGTAACCCTATGGCCTAGAGCCCATCCCCCTGAGGGCTTCATCTCATATGCCGCAGTAGTACTAGTTGCATAATACTGCACTTCACTTCAAGAAATTGGTCCGCAATTGCTTCTGCCATTAATAGTACGGTAGTTTTCGTAGATACTATCTACTTCTGAATGGGTGGCAACCTGGAAAATTCAATTGTTTGTGATACACAATAGAGACAATAAAAACACACCAGTGTAGTGCCAATGTTTTCTCTGGCCTGTCTAAACTGAACTGGAATTTTATGATAGTACTTGCTATGTTTAAAAGTTTATCGTAAGTTAATTACAGTAACATAAAAATAACAGGAAAAATTTTCAACTTTTCAACTCACTTTTCATAATTTAATCTATATTAACGTAAACAATATTTCAAGGAGCAATAACGGGCTAAAGAATGAACGTCTGCTGATCTTACATGAGCGCCACCAAATGAGACGACTCCACGAGAGTAAAGTTTTCGAACTTGCGTTTTGATGATCGTACTGTTGGCTGCCTATATTAACAGTTGGTACTTTTTAGAGCAAACTACATACACTACAAATAAGATAGAATAATCTTCACTCATTTCTTGGTTTTCTTGTTCTCTTACATTCGTGATACAAGTAGTAGCTTTCTCCTAGTTTATGCTTCCCTGCCCAGAGAGTAAAACTGTGATCCAGAGAGAAGAAGAAAGAAAGGGCACAAAGAATGTGAAGAGAAAATGTGAAACTCACGCACGAGTCATTGCGCAAGAAACACCAAGTAGGGAAGGAAGAGGAAGAAGAGAACAAAGCACCTTCTTGATGCAAACAAACAATATTATTAGCGCGAAAGTCTATCGATCCTACGCTGCTGCGTGCCAGACGCATTTTGGCGACTTCACGCCACATTTCTTTCCCTATTTTTTTTTTCAAAAACTAGCGCACTGCTTTTTTTGAGGGTTTTTGTCCCAGGCAAAATCTGAAGATGGTCACCCAATGACACCGGTGGTACACGTCGTGGCGAGTATGGCCATTGCTTCGAAGCTGCACACTCATTTTGTGAGCTAATGACTGATAGATGTCAAATATCAAGCGAAAGAAAAATTTATCGTTTGAACGGAATGAGCACGAAAGGCATTTATTCGGACGGTAATTTAAAACTACATGAGTAAATTAGTTAGTTAGAGATAATGGGCAACAGTCCGACCGAAAGGCCCACTTACGGAGGGTAATCAAAATCGAAGCATCCGACGGCCTTGAGCAATAAATTTGCGGAAAGTTAAACTATCTAATAAGTGGGTATTATAAAATTGTAAGTTAGTGTAAGCCTTCCTAGAACCAGTAAAAGTGATTCAAGAGTAATGGGAAGGGATATATAGGCCTAGTATGTCTGACGAAACTTAGAGCCCATGCCCGTAGGGGTTCTCACACAAGATCAACGTAAATGAGAATAGAAAATAGGGATAGAAGAGGAAGAACAGACAACGGATCATCAGTATAGTAGCTATAAAATCACTAAACTTGCAGAAACTCCAGGTAAAATTTTTTTCTATTGGAGGGTGCCCTAACGATGGGAGAACGTAACTACCTTAATCCCATGGCCTATGGCTTATTCAAAGTCCTGTGAAGGGCGTAAAATGGCAACATACACGTCTCAATAGTACATGTTTCCTATAAACCGATTAAATGATTTTTTCCGTACGTGTTTTACGCGAAATTCGACATCCTTAACATAAAATTTGCAACCTTCGTTGCTATGAAACCTAATTTTTACACACAAGTACCTCATCAATATAAGCGTGTTAAAAGAAAACTAAAAGCTCATGTTAAGCGTTTTTTAAGCAATCAGTTAAAGGAGCCACATTAGCGTCCAAATCTGTTTGTCCGAACAGCTCATGTATAATATCAAGAGGCACACTTCTTTGCAAACGCAGCCCTTGAAATCGGGTATGCAATCGCCTATAGTACGAAGAGCAGCATAAAATTCAACGACGACTGGGAGCATAGAGGCTCATACTACTGCACCAATTCGCAGGCAACAACTTTTTCCTAATTTACGAGACCGCCGAGACCCTCTGCGCACCATAAATGCTCTGTGGCGCAGCGTCGCGTGGCCTTCGCTATTCTACACTTGTGCAAATTTGAGCGCCATCGGGTGTCGGGCTCAGGTTTTCTGCCAGCGCTACCGTTGTGCGCCTCACGACCTAAAGAAACGACGTCTCTGTTGTATCCTGCTGAGTTGTGGCTTCCGTCGTCCCCAGTACATGACCAAACAATACATTAGTTTGCACTCCACAAATACTGAAACGGTAGAATATTTGCTGAAGTTAATTTAATTTAAAAAAATCCTGCTTTGTGGACGGCCCTAACGATGCTGCCTACCATACGCGGCGTACGTGTGCTGTTTTCATAATGTTACAGGTCTGAGGCAGTAATGCCAGCCCGTACTGCTTTTTTCGACGTACTAAGGCTGTTTCACAAAAGTGTTGTCACCGCACAGACTTGTTCTAGCAGCGTCCATTTACTCTGGTGTACAAGTGCCTATTAAAACAGCAAAAAAGTGCATAGCCTTGTGAATTCTAATGCACTGCAAAATTGGAAGAGATACCCAGAACTTTAATATTGACCCTTGTGTTTATAAGGGTACAATCAACCTCTCGGAAGCTCTATATATAATACGCAAAAGCAACCGTAAATGAAGAGGTTCCGGAACGGGCGTACAGGGTACTTTTAGCTGAGAGCCGGCCGCCACTCGACCGCCATCGGCTCAGAGAGGCAGTCATATTGGATTTCTATTGCAGGATGGTTGCTCCATAAAATTCTTCACGTATTTGTTGAAACATCCACTTCGTATTCTCGCAGAGAATATTGAAAGCCCGGCTGTTATGTGGGGAATTGTACGGAAATACACCAACTCATTGTGAACGCTAAGGAAATTTCGTTCTATGATTTAAGTTTATTAATTTAACGCATGAAAGAAATATTAGCAGAAACTTGTTGATTAAAAAATACATGGAGATTCTCGCGGCATTTTTCTTACCAGAAAAGTTAAAGGTCAAATTTCGGGAGGAAAATTAGCCTCTTCGATATTTACAGCGACTGTAATTTCATGTTCTGCGAATACCTTTTCAGGGCGCTTTAGATTCCAACAGGTATGAACACAGGAGACAACTTGTTAAAAGAAAGAACCGACGCACCATCGCCACGCACAGGAAATAAATACTGTAGGTACCGTATCAAAACTGCAGAGACAGCTCGAAATATGTATCAGTAGAAACATGAGAACAGAAGAAATCCCACAGTCAGGGCCACCTAGAGTACTTTAGAAGGCCTTGCATATTATGCAAGAAAACAAAGATGTCCTCGAAGAGGCTTAGCACAAAGGTAACCTGTAGACTCCTGTTAGAGGAACTACATATTTCAAGTACTGAAGTACTGGTGGAGGCACCCACATGTCCACCGTGACTGTCGTCCCCCATGACCTGACGAACCTGGTGATTGTGTTAGCCTTACTCGGTACGGAGCTCTGCCGAGTGGACCGGACTTCTGCCTCTCCTTTCTTCTGCGTATGGGATTTGTTTCTTTCACTTTGTATGTATCTGTATATTTCTGAACATTTCTGTTTACTTCTGTATTTTTCTGTTCATTTTTGTGTATTTCTGTATTTATCTTAGTTTCTCTCTTGCTTTGTGGTGACGTGGAGAGTAACCCGGGACCGGGTCAGGCTCGTAGGTGTCGTGTCCTTTATTGCAATATCAGAGGACTGCATGCGAACCTCGCGGAGCTTGGCTTTGTGTCCCGTGGTGTTGATGTGTTGTGCTGTTCCGAGACGTTGGTGACGAGTCGGAGGCACGACACGGAGCATTCCTTGGCAGGTTTTCAGTCCCCTTTTCGCAGGCCATGATAATCGGGGCATTGCCGTCTATGTCCGGAGGGGTTTCTGCGCGTACCGGCAAGCAGTGCATGAATGTGCCTATCATGAGTTTGTCGTTGTGAGGGTGTGTAGCCGTCTGAATAATTTTTACTTATTCTCCTTATATCAGAGCCCACAACTGATGATTCTCTGCATGACTGTTTGCTGACGGCGATGGCCTCGATCCAGAGTACGGATCCTAAATCAGCGTTTGTTTTTGTGGGAGATATCAATGCAAACCTCAGGGACTGGTTGGGATCTGTGTCACCGACTGATGGTCATGGTGTGGCTGCGTTGGACATTTGCACCTTGTCTAGTTGTATGCAGCTAATTCGTGGGCCCACGCATGATGCTGGTAACTGTCTCGACCTTGTAATGACTGATGTCCCGGACTTGATGACTGTGTCAGTTGGCCCCTCTATTGGTACTACTGACCACTCGCACCTTGTTATATCCCTGGATCTGAATCAGATGGTTCCTGCGGTAGACACCAGGAGAGTGGTGTTTGTTTAGAGCAGGGCTAACTGGGAGGCTATTACTGGAGCAGTATGGGCTTTACCTTCGTGCAGTGACGATTCTATCTCTGTGCTTAATGAGCTGACTGTGTCCGTTTTGGAAAGGTTTGTCCCGAAGAGGATTATTTTTGTGAGGGCTAGGGACAAATCATGGTTTGACGACCAGTGTGTCGGTTAGCTTTCGAAGCTAAGCAAGCGGCTTATCGGGCATGGCGGCGTTCACGTGACCGCACGCTGTTGCTGAACTATGTTGATTATAGGGCCGAGGATCCAGGGCAGCGCTCCAGGGAGTCGTTGTTGAGTATTGACCATCTTCATCGTTGGTGGAGTGAGCTAAAGGGTTCAGTTTTTGGGGTTGAACCTTCGTTGCCGCCCCTTGTTGGTCCCGGTGGGGGGGGGATCATTGCTGATCCCTTGGCTAGGGTGGAGCTCTCGTTGACTCACTTTGACGGAAAGCAGAGCAGAGACGTGTTGTCATTACCCCATGGATGTCGCCCTGAATCTCGCTGAACTTCTTTAGCGTTCATATCTGCTATAATCATGGTGCTGCTTGAGGACCTTGATCCTTATCATCCTTATGGAGGTGTGGACCCGGAGGCCATGTTTCCTCTGTTTTATAAGCAGCTGGCTGGCGTTCTTGCCCCTAAGCTAGCAGTGATCTTCCGGCGCCTGATACGGCTAGGAAATTTTCCACCTTGTTGGCTTACTGGGAATATTACTCCTATTCCCAAAGGTCCAGTGTCGCCCCATGTAGCCAACTAGCGACCCATTACGCTGACGCCCATTTTGTCGAAGGTGTTCCGAAAAGTTGGTAGCTTATAAGCTTGGCCGTTTGGTTACGGGTTTGCTGCCTGCCGGTCAGTTTGCATACAGAATTGGTTTAGGTTGTTGTGACGCATTGTTGTCGGAGTCACACCATTTACAGTCTGCGCTGGATTGTGGGTGTGAGGTACGCCTTGTACAGTTGGACTTTAGCGTGGCGTTTGACAGGGTCAACCACAAGGGTTTATTGTACATGCTCGAGTCTTATGGTGTGGGTGGGTAGGGTTCTGTCAATCATTCATGATTTTGTTCCTGAGAGAACGCAGAGTGTGTCTGTTGACGGCGTTTTAAGCGTCCCTGTTGCGGTGGAGTCTGGTGCCCCTCAGGGTAGCGTACTTGGCCCGCTGTTGTTCGTTCTGTATACTATGTAGTGATATGTTCTCTTTGCTGGAAAACTCAATGATCAACTATGCCGATGATTCCACTTTGATAGCAGTGATACCTACACCACCCATGCGTAATGTTGTCGCCCAGTCTCTGAATAGGGATTTGTCCCGCATTAGTGCCTGGTGTTCGGCCTGGAGTATGAAGCTGAATGCCAGTAAGACCAAGTCGATGATTGTCAGTCGATCTCCAACCCTTGTGCCGCAGCAGCCACATCTGGAGAAAGCCGATACCTTGCTTCAGGAGTCTGGCTCCATGGAGATTCTTGGTGTTGTTTTTGATGAAGAGCTTACCTTTGAGCCGCATATTAGGCGACTGGTATCACGTGCTTCCAGTAAGATTAGGCTTTTGCGTAAGGTGAATTCTATGTTTGGTGACAGTTGTGTTGTCCGCAGATGCTTTCATGCTACCTGTGTTGGAGTATTGCTCACAGACTTGTTAGCTCAGCCAGCAGGCTGTGTGCGGCTAATGATTTGGTGAACCTGTCCCATAGGAGAAAAATTGCCGAACTCCGTATATTTCATAAGGTGTACAACAATGAGAGGCATTGGTTGTATTCGTCTGTCCCAGCACTTAAAGTGTTTAGGAGAGAAACACGTGCGGGGTCGGGGCGCACACTTTCACGTTGGAGGAGGTTAGATGTCGAACTAATCAGTTCGATCGGTGCTTCGTGCCCTTGTCTGTTGGTATTTGGAATTCTTTGCCGGCATCGGCTTTCGGTCGTGTTGGCCTGCAGGCGCTTAAGACAGCTGCTAATGGCTTTTTGTCGGGTTTCCTTTCGCAGCGTTTTGGGCTTCCCGGTGTTGCAATGTGCATCATTTGGGTCGTGCTACCTGTGTCGGTGGTGGCCCGTGCGTGAAGCTTTAATAATAATAATAATAATAAAGAACTACGGCTGCTCTTCAGGGATGAAATTAATAGATGCTCGTATAACTCATGACTGACATCTTATAAGAGGAGCACAAGTATGTAACACACGTAACATATCAAGTTCAAGAAATGGATTTCCCAACCGTAGAGCAGAGCTAGTTATATTTAAGCTTTGTTTAACCTCCGCAGCCGCAACTGAGGCGTTCCAATAGAGATGAGTGTGTAGTATCTAAATACCACATATATTTGTCGCAATGGCTACGTGCGCTACTACGGGCAGGAAACAAGGCGCAAAGTATAGTAGGAGACACTCGAGAGGTTGGCCTCTTTCACGGCCTACCACACGAGAGAGATCAGAGAAGTCCCGCGGACTAGGTGCGTTATCTCGATCGACAGCCCACCTCGCGAAACAGAAACGGAGAACCTACCTAACTCTACAAAACTAACCTCGTCGGCAGGAACTGCGGCCAGATGCAACATCTCCTGCGGAAAAGGCACTCGGGTTTGCCCCTGGGGTCGTAAGGCCCATACATAATATGACACCGTAGAGCAGACAGGGCTGAACATTCCCAAGGAGACAATGTACGGTGCCGGGATGTTTTAGTGTCTCGAAGCTGACGCTCCATCTTTGAAGCTTTTTTTTCAAAAAATTAAGTTTATGAGCTTTGAAGCCTCATAACTTTTTTCATACGAATTTTTTTGATCATTGAATTTTTCTCGTGATGCATAAATATAGATCCAAGGTAGGCCCAAAAATTCTTAAAATGCTCAAAAACAAATTCCCCGTTTCTTATATATTAAAAACTCTCGGCAAATTTTTTTCCTATTTTGAATAAAAATAAATTAGATATAGAAAAAATCCACATATATCCGAGGTTTGTCTTGCAAAATAATTATCCGCGTATAAAATAATGTTTTCAGAATTACTCCAAGTGTTATGCATATACGTAGAAGCACATAAAACAGGGATTTTATCAATAACTTTTTTACAGATACAATCTTCACCAATGGGGAATGTTCCTGGATTAGAATGGGGAGCATTCAGTAAAAATTAGAATTAGATCAATTCATTTTTATATATTTGTCCTTGCTGAAAAAGGTTAGCCCATAAGGTCTTTCTTCATTAGAACTTTTTATATCCCTTTGACGTTCATTTGTCTAATGACATCAAAATGATTGCATCTTAGCAAAGATTTAGTTAAGGCACCCTCCATTCTGTACAATGAGGTGTCACCTCTCACCAGCTACACAAATTAGTATACAGGTTAGTTAAGGCTTGTGTATAGTCACTGCATAGATCTTCCAAACGATGAGGCATTGTAGTATTGTGTGTCATGAGAAACGTGCAACCCATGCACGTCAGTGTTTTCACTTTGGATCGATATTCATGTGACCAGTCTTCCTCTTCGCGCTGTCGATCAGCTACTTAGGAATTGAGAACAACACAAACGACGAGTTAAAACTGGAATATAGACCGGAGTTGGGCGGGCGCGAATGAAAGGCTAACATAACATACGGGAGCACCTGAGGTTGCGGCTCGCCATCCGCTATATACTGTAATAACACACAGTTGTTGGTCGCTTTCTTACTCCAATGTTGGTCCGTCTCTCCGTCACGCTCTATGGAAATAAGATACGACGAAAATAGTGCATAAGCGTCCCTAAATCTATCAAGGCTAGCCCCACGCTGACCGCCCCGTGGATCTTCTCTTATCCACTACATAATAAAATATATGGTCAAAAGTGGAGATACTCTATTTTCTCAATCTTGCTTCGCTTTGCACACTAGCTCTGTTCTTTTTCATATGACAATGATGCTTCTTCTTCTGAGCATGGTAGATGAAACGCTGTATCTTTAAGAGTTTTAGATCTCGTAGGGGATCGACTATTACCACATAGCCTATCCTTTAGCTAAATTTCCTCGTAACAGTTAGAGAAGCTCAGTCTCGCTCCTCAGTCTTGGAGTTTTCGTTCCCTTCGTGCATGACCCATTCCGCTTATGCTTTCATTAGCTGAACACAGTTCACTTACGGCAGATAGTTCTGTCACGCAATAGAGCGTGCAGCACCTGCAGTTGCAGCAGAGTGGTATCACACAAAAATGTATCAGCCAATAGCGTCACTCCTTACAACCTCTTTGGGGAATCCCGGATAACGCCAAGACAGAGGCATCGTTCGTAGTTACCAAGGAGCTTCTAATGGGAGGAGCAAGCCCAAGCACTTTTTAGGCGAGTAAACACATGGCTTTTTCACGTGAACGAAGCTGGCGTTTGGAATCCTTGAAGTGGCTGAACAGAGCTGCTTTCATGCAGTAAGACGAAAGCAGTGGTCAGAACATATAATTAAGGAAGATACAGACGGGCAGTTCTTCAATATTTGTGCAAGAAAATCGTGTCTGAAGATTTATAACCCAGTGCTCACCCTGTTACTTTCATCATAAGATGGTATACAGGATACAAGTTTCCTTTACATACTTCCATCCGCTCGGAATTTCGTCGATGGTTAATGGCTATAAAAATTTGAGCTCAGGACTCCTTGTTACAAAGGCTGCGTGATGAATTGCCGCTCTCCGGTTGGATATGCCACTCAGCCAGTTCAAGGGGAAAGTGTACTCGAAACGCTCCCGTAGGGTAAATACAGAGGATGCGCTTCTATTAGAACCTCCTAGATAGTTACTAATATGGCGTCGTGTGTGCGAGAGGTCAAGTGTGTGTCGCGATTGTTTATTACATAAACGTTGGTAAGATTGTTCAGTTGCCGTTTATTGTGCTTTTTATGTATGTATAACATTCTACTTTATAACTTGTTGTAACGCAAAGTTTTCTTGGTGAACGAAAATCGTCTAATTTTGTCTTCTTAAACTCATGCGAATCATTCTATTCCCCCAAAGCATCGCTTCAACTTAGGCAAACATTTTCAGATGATTTTCTCAGTTCTTTTTTATGGCGCTGAAAATCAAGATGCAATACAATGCATCGAATCTATGGTCTATTATTTTCCTTTACTTATGTAATTAAGCAAATGGCCAGCATTGGTAGTTCCAATTTAAGGTAATAAATAATAAACAATTGGCGGGAAAGCCTTCCTGGTATACTGCTGCACCATGAGCCGCCGCGCGTCCTCATTCGTTTACACTAGCAGAGTGACGTGACAGTCATCCATTGGCTGAAATCGACGCCAGTCACGGCGATCGCTGATTAACTGAGATGGTGTCACGGCGGGTCGCTGATTGGCTAGATTGGGCGAAAGGGTGCTCCCTTAGGATTGACTTAACTATCTGTAGTGAATGAACTGTGTAGTTGAATGATATCTTAGTAGTTGAATCTTCACGCTGAGCAGGCGCCGTTTTATATTGAATTTGCATCGCAGCCTAATTTAGACTCCTGAAGTTCAACAATCATTTGGTAACCATGATACGGTGAGCCCTGGGTATTTCCAGCGAATTATTCTTATTGAACTAGATTTTCTTAGTGAACCTTGACGTTTGACCAATTCCAAGCTGAAATGCACGCCTTATCTTGCAGGGGGATATTTTGCTCTCGCAAAACTCATGGTTGTACAGCTTGCGTTTCACTAATGGAAGATCAGGTCTGCAGGGTTGAGACCTGTAATACAGCAAAACCTATACTGGGAACCGGAACAATAAAAAGCTCAGTCACAAAATTTTGCCGCCATTTTACATTCCTGGGCCCTCTACTAATGTACAAGATGGGGAACCTAGGCAACCCAAGAAGTAGAACCAATGGAGAACGAACTTGACACCTATAGTTACCTACGCTATATCTACCAATAGGGATGTGTGATTTGTGTTCTAGAGTTAACCTAACTTGACCGCTCATCTAATGGCGCCTCCCTTGGGGTTCACCACCTAACATAACTGTCAGCTGGACAGACAGGGTAATGGTACAATAGCACTGCTCGCATCTTCTTTGCGTTCCCTACAGTTTTCTTTGAGACACTAGTCGCTTTATTGAGCAGTTTGCAGTTTCGTATTGAAGTAGAATGTAACGTCTGCTGAACAATTGGATTTTGATCGTCCACAAAGACGTAAGCTGCAAAGGAGAATTACATTCATACCTGTATTAATCAGGGGCGGATTTACGCCGACAGGGCCCGAGCTAGTTAAGCTCCCCCCCTTCAAATCATCGTGATATAGCTATGCTTGCATAATGGAACATGCACGAGCCACATATTTACGAACTAATTGTGAAGACTAGTTTACAAATAGTTAAAATAGTTTATTATTAAAATCATACCACAGGCGTGTATATACAATGTACATATACTGTACTAGGCCTAATTGTATTGATGGGTATATCAAAGGTGTCCACAAAATAAAATTCGTTGCCGTGACAATCCACAATCTAGGTCAGAGTGGGATGCACGGTGCATGGAAATTGCAAGTGCCCGTACAAGAACGCTACGAAAGGTATGCCAAACTGATTCTTAACGTATAATTTCAATACATAATGCCTCTCAAAATTTTGATATATGCCCTTATCTTTGTCTGAAGTGAGTTTTCTGTCTATTTTGGTGGTCTTTCTTTTTATGTTTTGATTTCTCTCTTCCCGAAATGGCTCCCTTGGCAGGAGGGCCCCGCAGCAGTTTTCCCCAATGCCCTTTTATAAATATTCCCTTGGTACTACTAATTACTTCTCAAGTTCAAAAATATCTCTGTTGACTGTCAATTACGTTTAGCGGCCATCCTCAATTTTGATATCAAGTGCAAACAAGATTATACGGTGCTGAAGCTCCTCTGTCGCCTTTAATCCTACAACATTCAGTGATGCGGTAGTGCGTCATGCAAGCAGCCATTACTCACTGCGGCAGCTGTCGGTAAGCTCCTCGTAAGATCCTCAAGACGAGGTCTGGGAAGGTGTCAGCGATGAACGGATGGCTGAGGCTGCACAGCTCGTACAGCACGCAACCAATGGCCCACATGTCGCTTTTGTGGTTGTACGGCAGCCTGAGACAAAGATTAACAAAATTAACTTATTGGGTAACATTACATCTTTGAAGCAAACGGGTACTCAACGGCAGTAAGATGGATTAGCGTTGTTAAAAATGTTTAGAAAAAGGATTACTGCAGGTCCTGTATCCTAAATTCTTAAGGAAAATATTAATAAAAATTCACCCTATATTTCCCCGAGTATGGATGCTAGCATCAATAAAAAAAAAAATATAATATATTGTGTAAAATAAGGTACTTATTATGAGTTTGCATGAAAGCACGGCAATGTAGGCCTACGTACGTAATAATGCAATGCACGCCAAACACGCACAATAATTTTAATCATACTGTATATGCCTAGTGCTTCTTCCATTTCGTGGGAGATACACACTAGGCACAAACATACTGGTATGGAGCTCCTTAAAGTGCAGTCAGTACCCAATCAGTGACCAATATTTTACTCTATCCTCTTGAGACTGTCGAGAACGACCCGCAGTGGCACGATGTTAACGTTGGAGCTTTTAAGAGGGTGGAGCGTAAACTTCACTCTTTGACCGCATCCAGGGAATGGGTTGAGGCGTGTCGCTCCTGCAGCCGAGAGCTACGGATCCCGGCCAACGTTAGCTCTGTGACTAAAGAGTGGGGCCACGCCTCCGCCAGACCAGAAGTTCTGAAGGAACAAGATAAGGGAGGGTATGAGGGAAGTGTAGTAGTGGGTTTCACTCGACCACTTCTTGCTGCACGTGTGGGACTTGTGCGGTCAGGTTGACCTCTACTTTGCATTTCCCGCTCTTTGCAGCCACTTCAGCCTTCGGCTTGTTGCGTCTTTACGTCTCAAAATTTACCACTCTATTGCACTGATGGGCTCTCTTGTAGGATTTGAAAAGGTCGTAGCTTCCGACAAGGTCTGTTTTTTTTTTTCGTCAAATGGAATAATAAGCAGGCTTTTTGAACTTACTTTTCACTGAAACTCATTTCAGCAGCAGTTTCAACTGGCGTCCTCGCCGTAACGCCAGGAGTGCAACGAAGCACAAAATGCTATGACTACAGCCTGGCAAGCAGTGAGCCCCAAATAGATATTGTCCTCGGAGCACATGCATACACGCGCCATACTGTTGCTTATATAGCCTCGCTTTGGCTCCGCTACAGTGAGCCGCAACACATAATTTCAAAAATGCTAATGTGTTGCAATCCTCAGCAGCACCGATCTTAAGAAAACCTCTGTTCTTCCTAACGAACTGGGGTTTGGAGCGCATAATACTCCCCATTCTTTTCGTTGTCAGACAGAGAAGGTGAATTTTTCTAAACTTTAGGAAGCTGCACGACTGAAATTGCGCAAGAAGTAATCTGATCGAAGAAATATAGGTAACGGCAGCAAGTTGAAACTCGTACCTGCGGCAGATCTCAGGAGAGAGGTAGTACGGCGTGCCGATGGCTGTGGTGGCCAGATCTTCTCTGCTGGTGAGTACCCGGGCTATGCCGAAATCTCCTACTTTAACGAGGTCACTTTTGGTGAGGAATATGTTCTGCGTCTTCAGATCTGCCACAATATGGAATAAAATATCATTGATAGGAAGAGAATACGAAAACCTTAGTTGGGTAGATTTTTGCTTCTAGTCTTGTTACCCACTAAACAATGAGAACGGCGATGGCTGGAAGAAGAACGTGGCGTATGAGCAGTGCAGCATGTCAAGGAAAATCTAGAGGCACTTGCTAGGAGGCTAAAAAGGCATGGCGATTGTCACCAAATGCGGGAAGAATAGATAAAAAAAAAACGTTTAATAGGACTATTAAGCAGGAACTTCGGCTAGTTATTACGGTAGACAGCAACCCGTTTGCTCGGGAATTTTTCGAGTAGGAGTTTACTTTGCGTTCACAAAAATACTGGCAGCAGCTCAATAATATATGAATTTCAAGGAATAGGTATAGAAAAGCTGCAAAAACGTTAAAATTTTCCTTTGCAGGTGTTATCTTACTATTCTTAGAAAAGGAGCGAGCTTATGTACATATGCGAGATTTTCCCCGTCGCTTGTAAAAAATCTTTACTTAATCTGCTTGCATACCGATCATGCACAGATTTTAGATAATTAAAACGAAATTAATATCTTTACATAGCTCGTATTCATTTAACTAAACGTAAACTTACGGTAAGTAGTTTAATATTTCTTATTTAAATTTGATCAAATTATCTAACAATTCAGCAAAATCCGTTCATAATTTATTTAATATAAGTCCGATTGCCATGCTAGTCCGTTTGCTTTAAATCCGGTTGCTATGTTAGTCTTCCTGTCAGGAACTTAAATTTATATACAAAGCTAGCCTAATGAACATCTAACAGAAAACCAAAACCAATTGGATAGCTGAGCAAACGATTGCGCGCAACAGATCGGTTGGGGTGGATGGACAAGAGGTTGGATATTTGTTATCACAGATATGAAAATTCCCCAAAGAAATGCCTCACCTCTGTGCAGAATGTCGTTGGAATGCAGGTACTGAACAGCGAAAATGACTTGAACGAACCACTTGAGTATCGTCGCCTCAGGAATGAGCTCGCCGGCTTCTCGAGCTTGCTTCACTTTGACCGACAGGTCGCCTGAGAGAAAGAAGAAACTGCGCTTGACGTCCTATGGTTAGACGACATTGGGTGTAAGTACAAGACCTGTGTTTGATAGATACATTGGCAGACCGCGTTCCACAGTTTCACCACCGAATCATATATTGGAGGAAAAGTTTTCATAGGAATTATGCGATTTTGATGAACAGTCGGCAACGTATTCTAAAAATACGTCCGTTGATGTAAATAAGGAATAAACATACAAAATAAGGATTTATTATTGTAGAGAGTTATTAATATTATATTGAGGGTTTTCCAGTCGTATCAAATACGAAGACTACATAACAGCGATCTAATTCGGTATGTATAGCTTAGAAGTTGCGTCGAAGTCGTTTGTGTTCTATTAGTATAATGACGGAGCTGCACTCCTACATCCCTGAAGGGGGTATAGAAGTTCTGTCGTAATTAAATACATATCAGGTTGCCTCCAGGCTCTTATATACGAGTTCCTTACATACAGTTTATGATACTATACTCATCACGTTTGACAGCGACGAGTTACATATTTTGTAATTTAATTCGTAGGTCTTATTACCAACAAGTTGCATAAACGTTCAGGGTCACTTCAGGATCTTTCTCCTAAATGCAGGTTCACACAAAACTGCTTTGGTGCCCGGAGAGGAAAACACCACTCATCGACCGAAAGCAAAATTGCGTGTCTACTCAAGTACCAAGCCGTAAAAAAAAGAATGGCAGCAATGACTTCTTGTTGAGCTTTTTATTGTTCTTGCTTGCGGTACGAGTTTGCTGCAAAAATCATGTCTCATATCTCTACGCTTGATGTTCTAGTAGAGAAACAAATGCTGTGTCGTCATGAATTTGCGAGCGAAAATTTTCCTCTCTGCAAGTAAAAGCGCAATCTCAGTTTTTAAATGGTTGAAAGTTAAGTAGCTCTAAGAAATTGTAGTTCAGTTTAGAATTCAATGGAAATTCTCTATGCTTATTGTATCATGACAACCAGCAGTAAGTTGAACCATCAGGATCGAAATTCGGCCGCAATTAGAATTGAAAATGTTTTGGCCTCCTCTCAGCGTTAAGTTTTAGCTGCTACGAAGAAATTCAGCTAAAAACTAGAGCACTCTGAGAGCGCAAGCCTCCTCCAAGCAAGACAAGTTAACGAAAAATTCAAATTGGTCCTGAAACTAGGGTATAGTTAATTGTTAAGCAAAAATTTGGTCATTTGTGCCTCTTGTCAGTAAAAACAGTTTCTACAATTTTTTTTAAAGGCCCGTCAGTAACTTTTTGAGTTAAGTTCTGACCAACATTATAATCAACATTATAATCAACATTATAATCAACATTAGTAAAACATACAAACGGACCAACTGGTCACCAAAATTTGATCTTTTGTTGTTAAACATTTCTAACAATTCAGGCAAATTTCATGAATATACTAAAGTGGGGTAAAAATAGACGCGCCCTCTTGCAGTAAAAAATTCTAGATAATTTTTTTACCACTAATGTGGGTGATGCATTTTATACCCCACTTTACTATATCCGTTTATAATTTTTTGAGTTATATTGTGACAAATAATAGGACAAAGATAAGTCAAACACACAAATGGCGATACGATAATCACCGAAATTTGGTCATTTGTGTCTTTTAACATCTCTGACAATTTTTGCAATTTACATGAAGATCCGTTCAGTACCATGTTAGTTCTGTTGCTAGCCACCAAAAACAAACAGACAAAGAAACCCACTGAAGATTAGATTATTGAATACTTTAAGCGTTCGTCTCCAAAATTAAGGTTATCTAACCAAGGAAGAAATGAGGGACATGTATAACTATAGAAACTGAGAACCCATGCACAAAAGTGTTCCCACACAGCTAGGATCAACGCGCTTGGGAACAGCAAGTCTGGAAATAAGAGGAGGAACAAAAGAAAGTAACATCGGAAAGAGTATAAAACTAGAGAGAAGTAAAGCGGGCGCGAAAGACAAACGTCCTGAAGGCATATAGCTAATGGCTAAAGTAACCTACAGGATCCCCCTGAGAGTGCTGCTCCACATAACATAGGATGGGATAGCCTAAACGAATAAGTAAACAAACAAAACAAAGAAAAAAACAATTCTACACAAAAATTTGGTTATTTGCATCTATTGACAAAGCCAATAATTCCTGCAAAGCTTATAAAGATCAGTCCATTACTTTTTGAGTTATGCTACCGAAAAAAAAGTCAGAGAAACAAACGAACGGTTGGACATACCTTCACCACATGTTAATCATCTGTTCCTTCTAATATAACCAGCAAATTTGGTAGAGATTCGTCTATAACTTGTTGAGTTATCTTAGAAACAGACAGATAAACAAATAAACTCGATAAAAACACATCCTCCTTGGCGGAGGTAAATATAGGAAATAGCTGATGCACGACAGGATCACAAACTCTATCAAAGGTACATATTTGTATTCACCACGATCAAAAAGGAGAAGAATCATCATCAAAACAATATACGAGTAATAAATACCGTCGTGTGTATGTTTCTATAGCTCTATCGCTCTCAACGAAATAGGCCAGCAAAAAATAGGCCAGGTTACAGATTTTGTAACCTGGCCTGGAGATAAAAAGGTAAAAATTTGGTGGCAAAAAATGGTCGAATGAGAATCCTTATTTATACAACTAAATGCAGTTCTTGCTCAGTGAACGTTGAAATTCAAATAACGAAGATAGTTACAGCCTCTGTTAAAGCGATGACACACACTAGTCAGAAGAACTAGAATAGTCATGTTTTCGTCCGAAAGTTATATTTAACTCTTGTAAATACAGCTTTGAGATTGCTAAGAAATGGCGTAAAAATGTTTATCGTTAGTTCTGCTTACTCCTCAAGTGCCGTTAGTTAAATTTTGGACATATCGTTATATCTGGAGGGATTTATAACTCAAGATGCTTTGCAAGTGTGTGCTATTTTAGTGGGCACATCTTCACATTCGGACGAAAAGAAGACTATACTCGTTCTTTTGACAAACGTGTTGCATCGGCATTCAAGCTGCTAAGGAGTCTGATTTTTATTACTTTCTGCATACATTGAATCTATATTAGCTCTCAGATCACGACGTACAAATTTAGAGTAGATGATCAACGAAGCACAGGAGAAATATTTAGACGCAGAATTATTTTTCCAGCTAGCCTGACGAAGCAGTTTTTACTTGGGTGCAAAAATTTCGATGTACTGAAGGTGTATGATCATCTGTATATAGGATATGTAGGGAGGAATGTAATTACAATCAGTGATGCTTCACTGCTTGCTAATATAAATTGACATTTTTTGCATTTCATCAAAAGAAAGGAGTGTGTTGCTCAGATAAATTGAAAAAGAGAGCACTCATCTATTATGGCAATTTGAGCTGGCCACTGTCGCGTATCTTTCAGAAGCATATTCGTAACGAAAATATGATCGCTGTGGATTAGATTATAGAATAGTTTAAGCCTCCGACTCAACTACGGTGATCTAACACAGGAAGAAATAAGGGACACATAGCACGTCGACAGAAACGGGAACCCATGCACAAAGGTGTTTCCACACAGAATCAACGCGCATGGGAATAGCACGTCGGGAAAAAGAGGAAGAATAGAATAAAGTATCATCAATAGAGGAATATGAAAGTGAAAGAAAGCGAGTGGGCACAAAAGACAGACGTCCCGAAGGCCTAGATAATGGCTAAAGGTGTGTTTTCGCTGGTGCGATCAATGCGATCATCGCACTGCGATCGTCGCAGGGCACTAATTGAATGCTATTCCTATGGTGGTGTTTTCCTTCGTGCGATCGTCGCAACAGCCGCATGCGATGATCGCGGGCTTCAAATAGTCGTTCGGGCAGAGGGTGAATATAGTCGCAGTCGCATGCGTTTATTGTGTTGTGAGGGTAGGTACGCGTGCTGCATCATGGCTCCTAGTTTGTCACTGAAAGAAGATGAATTGTTGGTGGAGGAGATTGCTAAACATCCTTCGCTGTGGCAATTGTCACATGCCAAATACAGGGACCAGAGGGTCAGAGACAACGTATGGGCAGAGGTTACAGAGAAGGCTGGAAAACCAGGTGAGGAAACAGAGTTTAACGTATCTATACTTTGTACTTTTTTTAAATACTTAGTGAATTAACAAATTTACATCATAATGGTGCCGACGTAGCTGGGAGGGTCTAAATGACAGCTACTAGTAATTCAGCTATTCTCTATTATATTAGCTGTATATAATATCCATGACATTCGCCCCTTAATGGAATAAAGTTTTAAGAAGTCTGCTGACAGTATGCCAGTTACAGATGATTAAGTGGCTACGTGTTCTTTGTTTCAAATGTCATTTTTCTTTTGAAAGGCAGGGCATACTTAGATATTTTCAAAATTTTTTTGTGTTGAAAGCCTTTCCATAGTAGTTAATATATCATATTAGTTTACATGTTTTCCGGTTTGACTTACGAATTCTGTACACTCTCTATTTTAGTGTACTGTATACTGAGTCATTTGATCTCTCATACCGCAACAGTCGCACACGCACTGACGCAGTCGTTTCAAGGAAAACTGTTTACTACCGATCATTGCATTGCGACGATCGCAATGCAATGATCGCATTGATCACACCAGCGAAAACACACCTTAAGGAAGCCTACACAATCCCCCTCAGGCGCTGCTCCCGATAACTCATGTAGGATGGGCGAACATAACATAATCCTATGGCCCATTCTATGCCTCCTGAAGGGTGATTAAGAAGGGTCTTCATAAATACCTCGCAGTCATTTTTACAGCGCGGGCGCGCTAGTATCAAATAGTATCGAGTTATTTGTTAAAGAGAAGCGAGCTTGAGAAAATGTAGTATTTTGAGTTCGAGCATACATTTTCAGAAACTATGATCATCATCATAATTCACGGCTGATATTTCATGGTATCTCTTCATATTATTTAGTAGATAAATTTTCTCCTAACCAAAGGAGCGAGCAAACAACCAGCCAAGCAATCTATAACGGTGAAACATTATGTAGAGGATAACTGGACTCACAAGTGCCATAGTTCAAATACTGGCGAGTGTGTCGATCACAGTCTAGGCGCATTGTATGGGGCACCATCCGGCGCCTGAAGCGCCAAACAGTATGCGTCAATTTTAATTTTCAATACTAATAGCGGATAATTTTTATGTTTTTGATGAGTTACACATTGCTTAGCATTTAGATGTACTTATACTCCAGCTTGAGCTATAAGTTACGTACGTGTTTCTTATCAAGAGTATTATTGGTGCTATTGTACGAGGACAAGGCTCGTAATTTATACAAGCAGGCTACATAAACTACGTGTCACACTTTATTGCAAGTTTATTTTGGAAAATATTTTCAGCACAGAACAGTGTCTAATGAACTTCAATGCAGGAAGGTTCTCACTAAAGACAATATTCCAATAAAGCTACCAGTCGATTAATGCAATATACAATCGGTATATATGAAGTTTATATCAATTACTGCATTACGTTGCATTTTACATCGCCACGCTTTAGTGCGGTTGCGGAAAATGTTATCACTCAACCAATAAAAGACTGTATAACTTGCAACCATGTGTAATGTATTTTAGGAAACCTAAGGAAAACGATACGAGAAATATACATGACAGTCAAGTGTACTAGCACAAACGTGACTACATTATTTGTCAACGTAATTTCCATGGTTGGATATGCAGTCAATTATTCTTTTGTTCATGGGATTTGTTAATCGACTTATCTGAACAGTTACTATGGAATAAGCAACATTTTTGATGTGCTCCGACTGGGCCTTCTTCGATGTAGGTATACTGGGCATCTCCTTCATAAACATTTCGTTTCATGAATGACCAGAGTTATTCGATTGAGTTTAGGTCCAGTGGTGAAGTATACAAAGTAGTAGTAGTTGTAGTAGTAGAAGTTTTTACTAGCGCTTCAGTGGCACACTGCCTATATCGCGCCGAACTATTCCTATGTTTAACCACAAGCTCGTGCGCCGACTAGGGCGCGTTTTAAATTGTCAATGATTTTTGTCTCGGCTTTTCTGCCGGTAGGTCTCAGAGTGGTCAGTGCGCTACTGACAGGAAAAAGGCGCAAGTTGAACATCTCCAACCCCCGGGCGCGGCTGAACGCTNGGGGAAGGAAACGAAATACAAGAAAGTAGAAGTCTAGCGGGAATAGGTCAGCCACCTCGATCGGCAGCCCACCTCCCGAAACAGAAGGGGAAGTATTGAGAGCCTACCTAACTTTACGAAACTAACCTCGTCAGCAGGAACTTCGGCCAGATGCTACATCCCCTGCGGAAAAGGCACTCGGGACCCTTGGGTGCGTGATGCCCAAACATATTGTGACAGGGAAACAGCGAAGTATACACCAAGTCATGAGATGATTTCTTGCGATGGTCAGAGTATTCAGCAGGGGAATGGTAGCCTTGGCTGAAAGTGATGCTGCCTTCTCCGTGCAAGTGGTAGGTCATCCAACGACAAGTATTCATCCCGAGAGACCCCGATACTGGTTGTAAGCTTTGCTAGTGGCCATATAAAACTTTTTGGCATTCGAAATGATCCAATCAGTTCGTTCCCTGCTCAAAACATCACCTCACTACCACATTGTCGATGCCGAAAGAGATATAGGACTAGAGGTTCTAGAAGTACGCTTTGACTCATGCATAGAGACTATTTAACGTAGATTGTGCCTAATCTATGGAAAGGATCTTGAATAAAAGTTTGTCTTCATGTTTTCTTTAGTACAGGTGATGAGCCTTTCTTTGTGGGATACGTTCAGGATAGGTCTAGGAGAGTGATGTACACACTTTGCACCTGTCTGAGAACCATGCACCCTCTGTTTCTGCTTGGGTACAAATCCAAGCCATCACCGTCAAATATTGCAGTACGGTTTGCTCAGTATGGCTCTTTACCGGCCTACGTAATTTTTGTGTGTCTCTGTGATTTCTGTTTTTACTCTTTCCTTTGCCATTCCCATTCTTGGTGATGAGGTTATTCACAGATAACTTGAATGCTTTTGCGTTTGGTCGCATTGTCTAGCTATATCAATTACATGGACACCATCTGTGAGGACTTGGACAATCTGAGTCTGCTCAGTTGTCAAATGTTTTTTTGGCATAGTCTCGCTCCGGCAATAGAGTACGACACCTTAGCAAACGAAACATTACACATTAATTGATGTAGTTTTTTATACTACATCCATCGTGTTCACAATATATAGGAACATTACTCCTAGTAGGACCCATCCCTGTATTGAAGCTAACTTCCACACTGTATCTTATAATTAGTACATTTTGAAAACACGAATTTGCAATAAAGCGTGAGACGCAGTTTATGCACATCTTGTTACAATATACTGAACACGTTTAGAC
Organism: Parhyale hawaiensis; assembly: GCA_001587735.2. NCBI lineage: Eukaryota > Metazoa > Arthropoda > Malacostraca > Amphipoda > Hyalidae > Parhyale > Parhyale hawaiensis. The sequence continues at coordinate 14,502,616 of LQNS02277999.1, forward strand.
ATTGGCATAGCATGGACAAAAGACAAAAGTTTGAATACCATGACTGCCCAAGCCATGGCTACTTAATAATATCCTGTGTAACATGTCATGCCATCACAACGAGAGGACGTCACACGTTGGACCACTTGCCGACTGTACCGAAGCTCCTAATGTAGTGAGCAAGTGATACCAAGTGGTGGTGGTGGTGGTGGTGAATATCTCTCAGAAATTATAAAACGAACTGTTCGCTTTAAAACATAAATGATTGTGGCTCTATAGATAGCATTCAGCCACCCCACTCTAAAATACCACCATTAGCACTATTTGCGCACATTGCCGGAGCCATTTAGCAATTACTGAGCTGCATTACGAACCTCGGAGGATTTTCCTTTAGCTTCGTATGTTGTAGCAAAGATCTACGGTGCCGCATGGAGTGCTAGCTCAACTGCAGGTTGTCTGTAAGACGTCTCAAAAACAGCTACACACCCTTTGAAGGCATTTCTCAGAATGGCTCGGAAACGAGAGTAGGTACTTAGTATAACATACTGTCAAGTGAACAGAGATCAAAACCAACTCACCTCCATCGGCATACTCCATGACTAGGCACAGCGTGGACGGGTTAGACACTATGAACACTTCTTTGTACCTGCCGAGAGAATACTCTGTTACACGAAACCAGGAGTTCTTACCGGCAAAACGGTAAAGTCTTCTGATCACATCCCCATCGGCCAAACCCACATACATACACTAGTTCGTGCTGCAGGTCAATGCCCGTGAGGATCCAGGAATGTACCGGCTGCAGTCGCTCATAGATTGTACGGGCAATGGCGTCATATTAGAGGATGGCCCAATTGACAACGGTGCTTCCGACCCTATATAAGGCTACGAGAGAAAGAATAGCTGATACTATGCATTTCCATGTATCAAGCGTTTTCTTTTCCTGATGTGGGTTCGAATATCCGATTTATACACACAGTAGCAGCATCCAAGAGTGCTGAACAGTGAACTCATGACGCTCGGGCAGTTGATAGGTATGCACGGCTGCCGTGCGGACCTTCTTACCTTCAAAAGAATTGGGAGGGTAGGGGCACGAGCAAGGCCTCCTGAAGTACAGGCCTGGGTCTCTACGTCACGAATTTGGTCCGATTGGTACAGTCTCCCGAAAGACTGTTGGATGCAGTGTGATAGTTTTGGCACATTCTCGGCATATTTTGAGCTTATGTGGATAGAAAACTCAAACTATCGTCATTTTGTAACTTGTAGGTAGTTTAAAGAAAACTTTCTATGCAGATATGTCTCCGAAATATGAAGAGTAGTTTCCAATAATATCCTGCGGTATTCAACTGTTTTTTCAGGGACTGTACGCAATTTGACCATTTTCGAGCCTCGGCCCAGACCCAGGCCCGTACTTTAGGAGGCCATGGCACGGGTCATTAGATAAGAACATTCCGTCGATGGCGCCGTAGTTCTTGATGATCCGTATATGTCGACTGCAGCCGTGCACTCCTCTAGGACCAGCTGTGCTATATCCGCTGCACGAACCAGTGCGTGTGGGTTTCTCAACAGGGCATGCGATCAAATTGACTTACCTATACTTCTCCTGATAATGAGTCAGCAACCCTGACAATCAGTACTGTGGGTCCTAAACTTTTGTTTTTTAGGCTGGCCTTCTCTTCGCCTCCAGGTGAACGGCTAGCTCTCGTTCCCTTCATGTACACACATGCAAACACACGCTGGTAGTTTATTCTCTTAGGTATTTGAAACTAAGTAATTGCTGCTAATGTTATCCCTTCGCCTCCTCTGCCCTTTCTTGCCTCACTGTACTTGCCAATATTACCGGCGCCTGGGGGCCGAACCGCCCACTGTGAGAAGTACTGCTACAGACGCAAGAAAGGAGGGGTAGCAGCTTGTGCTTATGAGCACATATCTGCGCGAAGTTTACCTAATAACCACTTTATTTTTATAACATAAAATCTAATTATTACTTTTATTATCAATTGAAAAGAAATAAGCCTTCCTTTTCCACTACATTGGCGATCAAAGACGAAGAAATTAGGGACATGATATACGAAGAAATTAGGGACATGATATGATTACTACAGAAATGAGGAACCTCTGAACTGGAGGATTCCTATACTTGATCAACGTGCATGAGCAAAGCAAGTCGACAGAAAAGAGGACTAACAGGGCAAAAAAGTAAACGGAAGAGTATATACGAAATTGGAAGGAAGTAAAGTGGGCACGAAATAAAGAGGTCAAGAAGGTATATAGCTAAGGAAACCCATGGGGACGTGGGGCGTCACTAGCTATAACCGAGGATGGGCAAACCTAACTCACTCAAAGTCCTAAGGGGATTGTGAAAACAAGCATTTCCAGCTCTTATTACTCCTATGACATTCTGGGTAACTGTACCATAGACCACGCCATTCCTTCGTACCCACTCCTTCCAAATGAGTCCTACAACTTATCAATGAAACTCTAATAATATCTTTTCCAGTTCAGATAGAAACTTCAAAAATGAAAAAAACTACTCTTGGTGAGGCAACGAATGTATTTATTGGCAAGAAATATACATTAATAAGTTCTGGCCATCGGTAAAAGGTGAAGTAAATTTTGGTTTATTTTGGGTTAATTGGTGCCCTAAAAATCAATGATTGTCGCCCACCGTTGACCAGCAGCTGCGAAATTGAACTTCGTGCTAAAAAATAAACATATTATTTGCATCTCCAGGGACAGCCTGCTTTTTGTTTGAAGTGCCTCTGTTGAAAAAAGCGCATTGCATTGAAGTTTCATCTTTCAGCTGTACGACCAACGGTCATTTTAGGCGGGTGGTTAGTTCTACGCTACAGTTGATGACTGTACGAGTGTACGTGTTACTGCGAACAGTAGAGTTCATATACTCATCTATGGACTAATCGAGTCCCTGTATAAGATGCAAGCATAAATGCAACAAATATTATGGTAATGGTCGGTTCATATTAAAATTAGTGACCTTCCTTCAGTCTGTTGCTAAGGAGTTAATCATGATAGCTTACCGGCAGGCGACCGCGCCAGCAGTTGGTCGCGGGCTGCTACTTCAAGAAGCAGTAGTTCAATATGTTACTTCAGCAGTGAACTAAATAAACGATTGTTCAAACATAATGTGCGTACACTGTACGCATAAGCCATTGTAGACAAAATATGATCCAACTGAAGTATTGCAAGGAACATCTTTTGAAAAGCAAGCTTCGATCGTAATTATTCACGGGGAAATTAATTACAGTGCGTTACCTAACTCATTGGCTGTGATGTGCGCCAACATGGAGCACACGACCGAGGTAACGCTAACTAGAGTTGGCATCGCCGTCAGTGAGTTTGTTGATTAAATTTTTGTTGTTTCCAAAATCTAACTTGGCTGGATGACTAGCTCCGGTAATTATCAAATAAGTGAAGTAAAGCAGAGAAAAAGGTACAAAGTTTCACTGAGGTAATATTGATAAAGTGCTCAATACTCACAGAGATAGTTATACTGGTGCTTGAGCTCAATGGACACTTGGAACCCATGCACCAGGGTGTTCCCACACAGGATCAACGCGCATGGGAACAGTAAGTTAGGAAAGAAGAGGAAGAACAGATGGAAGAAAGATCAGTAGGAGTAAAAGATGGGAAAGAAGCAAAGACTAGCTTTACTAATAGTGGAAGTTGAAAACTCATGTTGCTATTATAGTAAGCCAAAAGAATAGGAGTACAAAGGTACCTCGTTCGTACACAGGACCAACGCGCGTGGGAACAGCAAGTTGGGAAAGAAGACGTGAAATAAGTGTCCCCAACAGGAGTATAAAATCAGAACGAGGCAAAGTGGGCAGAGCGAAGAAGAAAAAAAAAAGTCTCGAAACGCTAGCTAAAGCAACCTAATTAGTTTATTATGATTAGTCAAACTTCACGCTCGGGCCACCACGAGCTGGTAGTACAACCCAAATGTAGCATTTTGCAACACCGGGAAGCCGGGGGAAGTGGTCCCGTGGAGGCGCTGTTCCCCCCAACAAAAGATGGGTGATGCCTTGAAGAGGGAAATACTGTAAACGACTAAGGTGTCTTGACATACGAGAAATATATCCAAGTATGAGTGTGGCAAAGAATGTCTTCTCAGATTAAGAACTACCCAGGACCAGCAGCACACTCACCTGATGATGTTGTTGTGCTTGCATCGTGCTAGGATGAGCGCCTCTGTGTTAGCCTTTTGTACCTCAGCCTTGGTCATGTCCTCAACCCTGACTTCCTTAACAACGTACCTAAGAGAAGCAAACGGTAGCAGCAACGGTACTGTTTGCAGGGCTCCTGTAGGAAATAATCTGCAGTGCTTGACCATTGGGTCGTGATACCTCAGTACCGGTAACGTTGCTTTTATATTGGAAGAGCGCTTCCCGTAATGAGAAACGTTAGCAAGTTTTTGGATCATGCACAACCAGGAGCTCGGTTGTGGTACAAGACGTAGCACTACGCCGGACGCATGTTTGTTTGTTGCAGCATCCCGTAAAACTTATTTCACGAAGCATTTTATACAGCAGGTGTATCAGAACTCTGAGGTGGTATAGGCTACATACCGTACATCTCAGAGCTCTTTACGCAATAACTTTCAAGATAACACAAACTTAAAGAAAGTTTGAAGGAACTTCAAGTAGGGGTACGGTTGCTGCCTCTTACTGACAGCCTGCTAGTAGTTGGTAAAGGCGAGGTTTTTCGGTTACCGTAGACGACAGCGCTAATAAATCGTATAAGATCGTGAACAGAAACGTTATGTGGAGCTAAAAAAAAGTATAAAACACTACATAGGCTCTTGCAAGCCTGATCGCATTCTCTAACGTTATCAGCGCTCGCTTTTGAAAACTTTGAAAATTTCAATAGCACATTTTGTATTCTCTGTTAGCAGCAATGTTCAGTTAGCTCAAAACTCTGCTTCTTCTTGAAAGCTTCCAATTCACTTTGCACATTTCAAAGAGACTGCAGTTGTGCTCTTGCGACGATCTTTCTAAAGCAATTAATATTACCCCGCAGCTGCAGTACCCTATTTGTCGCTACGTGTAGCAGTGAGTGTAACTGCAATTCGAAATAAATGCGTCAGAGCAGCTTTCGCACTTAGGCCCGCTCCACACTTGCGTTTTTAAACTCCGCGGCAAGGAAAACAAATCGCAATTAAGTTTAGCTTACAATTGTTTCAAATGAAGCCTTTCACACTTGTGATATGATACCGCAGCGTCTTTCATTTGAAATAATTGTAATTGCGACGAGTTTTCTTTACCGCGGCGTTTAAAAACCCAAGTGTGAAGCGGGCCTTACTGCAGATACACAGTATCTGCTGAACACTTGCTATACACCGTCTTTCTGTGTATGTTAGGTGAACGTAAACCACGACTGACATAAAGTGCTTAGACATAAGTATTTGCACAACTATATTTTTTGTGTATTTTTAAAAATTCAGGGTCTGCTTTAGGATAATTAATACAGGAAGTTTATATAACATATATATATAATAGAATATTTAAACAGAACCGTCAAATGTGCACTTATAACAAGAAAATTTAACACAAGTAAAAGTAATAAGGGGCAAAAGTATTTGACCAAAATAAATATGATGTTGAATGTTTGATATTTTATAGTATAATTTGAATAAATTAGTTTGGAACTTATTGTAGAACGTTCACGAAAGGTCTCCAAACAAATGCAACGTAAACAAATCACAGCCAGCGCAATCATTACCTCTCTAGAACTTGTTGAAGTCGCGCACACTCTCACTACAATGCCCAAAGTCAAAGAAATCCTTGAAGCTACTCGTAAACGGATAATTAAACTTCGTAGTAAGGGATTAACTTATAGAGTAATAGCAGAACGTGTCAATGTTCCTTTTTCAACGTTTGGAGCAATAGTCCGCAAGCATCAAGTTACTGGGGCGGTCTCCAACCTGCCAAGAGCTGGAGCTCCGAGTAAGATCATGGGTCGTGCTCGGCGCTACATTCTACGTAAGGTGACTAATGACCCCATGACAACTCGTGCTGACCTTCAGAGTGAACTGGCGTCTCAGGGACTGCATGTCAGCAAGAAAACTATTGTTAGGGAATTGAACCGTACTGG
>LQNS02277999.1:14509420-14528615 GCA_001587735.2 Parhyale hawaiensis
CCAAGTACTAATGTCATAATTTTTTTTGGTCAAATACTTTTGTCCCTCATTACTTTTGCTTGTGTTAAATTTTCTTGTTATAAGTGCACATTTGACTGTTCTGTTTAAATATTCTTTTATATATATATATATATATGTTATGTAAACTTCCTGTATTAATTATCCTAAAGCAGTCCCTAAATTTTTTAAAATACATAAAAAATAGAGTTGTGCAAATACTTATGTTTAGGTACTGTAGCTCTTAGTTTTCGCTAAGCTGTATCAAATAGTCATTATATTAGTTTATTAAGCGCTCCTACAGACAATGCGGTGTTTCAACAGCAAAATGCAAAGGACATACAGTGCATATAAAAAAGTGAAGTGCCCAAGACCGGAACACCGCGAATGGGAACAAGTCGAGATCAGGATAAAGTTATGAGAGGAAATAGAAAGGAGAAAGGAACGAAGCAATGGAAGTGCTCCCACAGCGACGGCCTTCAAGTGGACGGAGCAAGACAGGCGTTTTGATCCCGTCCAATTCAGGGAAGGGTACACCTTCCCTCCAGGTCCCAGTAACATGTCCCCGCTCTGAACGCTGTCCTGTTACGCCTCAATTGGAAATATTACTGCAGTTATCCGATAGTTTCCGACGCCGCTCAACATCTATTCGCAGACATCTGATAATGTTATGATTTTCTAAAGGGTTTGCATTCCCCGGTAGACCGCCCACCCGCCGGCGTGGGCAAGGGTTTGCTGCACTGCAGTCGTACTAAACGGATGCCTGCATACAAGAATCGCTTCTGACACTAACCCGACACAGAACGCTTTTTCAAATTTACACACACCTGCATACAATTTATTAGGCTTTCATCTCTCGGGAAGACTCACGAGGGCGACAACGGAGCCTCTCGCTCACTATTTCTCTCCGTTGCGGGTTGGTTCAGTGACGCCTGGGGACGTGGACGTGGTGCGGGGCCCGCCGTCTTTTTGCCGAAGAGACGGGAGGTGACCAACTGAGCTATATGGGCCCGAACTAAATCCCAGTGTCCTACTAGGGCTAAGATAACATTAGAAGTCCCCATGAAGGCACGACTACTTATCACATCGCAAGGGAAAACCTAAATAACTTTTGACCGTCTTGCCTTTGTCCCATCCTTTGCCTCCTGAGGCGTAGCAAAATTATGTAGTAGTTTAAGCATCCGTTTCCACGACGAAGGCGATCTCACAAAAGAAGAAAGAAGGGACATATAGTATGGCGACAGAAACGTGGAAGCCAATGCACGAGGGTGTTCCCCCACTGGAGTAAAGAGCCAGTCTTTTTTTTTTTTTTTTTTTTTTTTTAAACAGAACAAAACGTCATCAGCCCAAGTATGTATATGGAAGGACGCCAAGTCGGCTAGAAGGATATTAAGATGTCCCGGAAGCCCAGCGACGGCTCAGGCAACCTACAGGGCTTCTGGGGCGTTGTTCTCTGTAACATAGGATAAGCGTACCAAATAAACCTAACCCTATGACATATGGACAACTATCGTGCGTTTTCTTAAGACAGTGGTTCCCTATAAGGGGTCCATAAACCAACGTAGACCCTCAGGGGTGTATCGTAGACCCCTAGGGGGTCTATTTAAAGAAAATCTCTATTTCTTTTTTCTGTTTCATTGTTTTGAACTTAAAGGCAGAAAATAAATTCTGCAACAGAAAACCTATGCATGTAGTATTAGAATAAAATTTAAAAAAAACAATATGCACGATATATATGCTTTTACACATTTGTAAAACTGACGAGTTACCTCAGAAATAATTCACATTTTCTTCAAAAGTAGAGTTTTCTTTTAGTATTGGCGTGAATTTTGAAGTGACGCTAACCAAATCTCACTAGTTCATAATTCTTAACTCTGTCTAGATTTCTTCACGTATAAAATTGCAACCTCTAAAAATATACATTACTTTTTTATTACAAATCTGGTGCAATTTAAAATAATGACGGGCAGCAGTAATTGAAAAATGCTTATTAAATAATATTTTAATTCTAAATATTCCTCAGAAAAATACCCTAATATAGGGAATTTCAGTTTATAATATATTACCTCTTCGTATTTTAGTATTCTTTATTATTCTGTGTATTTTTCAACTTTGGTCGTAATTACGTTACGTAGTTAAGTAACATTGTTGATAATATATAGCTTCTTTGTTTTTTGCTATTCTTCATTTTTCTGTGTATATTACAAGTTTGTATTTACGTTACGTAGCAACCTAAAATTGATAAAACAGCTAGATTTTTTTCTTCAATTTTGTGTAACACTGGTTTTACTAAATGTAGCATAATGCGTATATCCAACATTAGAACACTTGGGGTCTATGACGATGCACTGCTCTCTTTGCAGGGGTTTATACTGATCAGTTATAAAGAACCACTGTTTTAAGAGATTACCTCCAGCATTTTCCAAGAATATATAATTCTTGAGTTTTCGTATTACAAACATTTAAAGGTAGGCCAGCCTTACGTGATAGTTTATTTCTTGCGTGCCTCGACTTTTAGCAGTGAACGATCTCTGGATAGCCTCGAAGCGTTCTAGGTCTTTCTGTCTGCTCGGCATCCAACGAGTTGAATAGTATTCTATCAAAAGTAGTGTTATTTGCTTTCATAAGGTGAACATTACGTCTACCTTTCGTGAATTGAACGTTCGAGGCATCCAACCGCTCCACTTCTTGCCTCTGCTAACAGCTGTAGCCACGGGATCCCCCTGACATTGCCCTGCATTTTCCCCCCAGGTCTCATAAAATTTTCTTTCATTCGACTTCGTTCCCATGTAGGATGATGGTTCTATAAGGGAAGAGTTTTCCTGTATCAAAACGGTTCAAATGGGTACAGTAATTCGGGGGAGAATAGGGAGAGTAGAAAACAGTTTGCGAGAAAATAAATATTGCCTAGGCTTCAGAAAATCTGAAAATCATTCTTACGACTTGATCTAATTTTTTTTTAACTTGCGTGACAAACTAACGTCTACTATTTTGCCACTAATAGAAAAGTTTATGTATCTAAGTTAGTTCAAGTCTTGCTGCCACTATAAAGATGATACACGAGAGGTAGAGGAAGGGATATATATATATATATATAGTATGGTAACTGAAATGAAAAACCCACGCTTGAGGGCATTCATACACTAGATCAAAGCGCAAGTGATTAGGAAGTATGGAAAGAAGAGAAATAATACAACAAAAGCAACATTATAGAGGGTGCGAACGGGACATATGTCCTGAGGGCAGAGTAAGGTTAAAACAGCATATAAGCACCTGTGGGAGAGCGACTCATCAGAACAGGTTGGGTGAACCTAACAAGTGGACTTAATCAAATGGGAACGTCTGTATATTGACGGCAGGCAGTAGTTGAAGCACAAAATAATATGAGGTCGTTAATCTTATGTTTGGCTGAATGGTCTCCGATGTTTGTAGAACAGTGAAACACGCATATGCTATTGCTTACTAATATAACAACATAGTGTCGCAAGCAGTGACATAGGCATTTACGCAGTGTAGAGTAGATAGGCCTATGGAAAAAAAATATTGAAACAAATAAGGACAGTTTCCACATCCTATTGTGCATACTATAATAAATTAAAGTGTTTTTAAAAAGGCTGGTATAATGACTTGAAAAAATTATCGAAGTAGGACAGTATGGGTTAAGGATGTATACAGTTAATTTTGGGATAGACAAAATATTGAAATATGAACTACAACGTACAGCCACGTTAAAGGAAGCACTGATTGAAATTCGTTGACGCATCAGTAACGAAGAGTCTCCTCTGGTAACTGTGCTTGTGAGAGCAACGGACAATTTCTGTGCGCACGTCTGCGCTCTAAAACAATATTTATATAATAGTTACGGTAATTATTAAAAGCATAAGCAAGACTAGCTCACTGGTACTTTTTTGGATATGACGTAGCTAAAACAAATATGACTGTCACAAAGCTAGGTAGAATTTCCACCTATAAGAGAAAAGAATTCAGTCCAGTTCCTTAAGATTACTGAGTAATTGATACACTGATAATGAATATCTCTGTTTTTCAATTCTTCATTAACTACAATAAATAAATGATGTTGCCACCCCTGTAAGAGCATGTTGGACATCCTTATGAACAAAACTACATTCCTAATTGCAGCTAATGAAAACAATGCCGAGTCAAAAACTCTATAGAATAGAAAGTAACCGAGAGCTTGGCAGCTTTCCAAAGACAGCGCTGCCGTCTCGGCGAAGTTTCGAATCCCTTCGGCAAACAGAACTTCTATCGATCTCGGCAGAATGAGGTCACCACTTACTTTCTGCCGGAGCAAGTACTCGAGACGAGCCAAGCCTCTCCGAAGGTTCCCTTCCCAATCCGGGACAGCTTCTGGTAGCGCTCGACCATTGTGGACCTGAAGAAAAGAGCCGGCGATTATTTCCAGGACTCGCTAGCCGAGGAGGACAGAAGGCGTCAGTGAGGCTCTCCACTGCAGCAATTAACGGCGATCAACGCAGGCCGTCGAAGTAAACACAAAAGGCTCGCCAGCTCGAGTGCAAAAGGGAATCACCAAGAGTTGGCAGTATTAGCTCTGCAATATTTGAGGAAGAGGAGAGAAGTCATAAGATTCATTAGATAAGTAGCAAAGCTAAATAAGGAATTCATGAATGTACTTGTTTTTTGCAGAAGTTCGTCGCGCTTGCGAGACTGGGCGAACTTCCTTAGCCAAAAAGCTGAGCGAATCTCCAAGTTAATGGCCTTATTCACAGGTAACTTTCAAGTCAGAAACTTTCACGCGTATTGCAATGTAAACATCAACTAATTTGAAGAGAACAGTGACAGGTGCAATGAATGGGCATCTAATACAATAGAATATTATATATTAAAAATGTACAGCAGAAAATTATTTAGTTAATATTGTGGTAGATAACAGCATATCTGCCAGTACGTTGCGTGACACAAACACCAAGTTTTCGTACTGTGTCAGTAACATCAGCAGGCACTGCTTTTTCCAGTGTTTTGCAGTTCATTGAAACTGTTTCCTATACCACCAACAGTAGAATAAACACCGCCTTGTGTTTATTTGTTCGTATATTTATACAGGGCCTTGCCAAATTGTTGGTACAAACTTCGGCTACTATAATAGAAAATACTGATATAAGCACTACTTTGCCGATAAACAAAGTTAAAAAAACGCTTCGTTTTTGTGATGATTGATCACATATGAAAATAAGAACGCTAATTATTAGCTACACTCTGTTTAATAATACACAAGAGGGTATAATTAAAAAACGACAACAGATAATTCATTAGCAAGGATCTCGTTACAGTAGTTGTTCAAAATGTCTACCATGAGCGTCGATACAAGTGAAACGCCTTCGATCGTCGGAGGGAGTTGCGTACATTGCCAAAGACTCCGGACATTTCAGTAGTATCTCCAGCAGCTTCAGCAATTATGGCAACAAGATCTTCCGACTCGACAAGTGTCTCATAAATAAGACTTTTCATGCGCCCCCACATAAAATCTAAAGGAGTCAGGGCAGAAGATCTTGGTGGCCATAGCACAGAACCATGATGACCAATCTATCGATTTGGAAAATGAACGTCAAGGTAACGTCTCACATCTACAGGAAAATGTGCCGAAGCTCCGTCCTGCTGAAACCACATTCTTCTACGACTACATAATGGAACATCGACCAATATCAATTAATAAATCCGAAAGAACTTTATCAAGAAATGAAGTTTCTAACCTTAACATCTCAGAAACGAAGAGTTTTCTTCTTGACCTCTGTTTATTGATTAAATAGTGCTTATATCAATATTTTCTATTAGTAGCCGAAGTTCGTACCAACAATTATGCAACACCCTGAATATCTGTATTTTTTGGGTCATACTCTAAAAGAAATAGACGAAAAATAGGCCAGGTTCCAGATTTTGCAATTACCGCACATTGCGTTTTCATGGAGATCGATGACTAGGTCGTAGAAAATTGTGAAAGTGGGATCTTTATTCCTTTATCTCAATGCACTTCTTGCTTGAAAGTCATATTGAAATCGTAACAATAAAGATATTATAGCTTCTCTAAACGCGCCCATGCAGTCTGATTTGTAGAACTTTTTCATACATCGAAAACCGTTTGCTTGCAGTTTACGATGTATACTGTAAATTTAGTAGCTGATCAACGAAAGGCATACGAAGCGATGATTTTTCACGGGCAGTAGACAATTATTTCCTTCAATTTTCTGTCTTCCTTTGACAGAGCAGTTTCTTCAAGACAAAATCTTCGATGCACTGGAGGCTTTTTCGGTAGGTAGGATACGCGGTGGAGAAATTTCAATTTAGCAGTGCTCTGCTGCATGCTAATGCAAGATATTTTCCGCATATGACCTATGGTGGGAAACGAGTGTGCTTCTAATAGGCATTTACCCCAGTTCATTTTTACAGAAGATAGTTGTGTCAAATTTGGGTGCATGCACTGCCCTCCTAAATTTCCAGGTTTGTGACGTCAAAATTACATCACGCCACTGTGGAAATATCAAAGATTCCTCGCTGCAACAGTGGCGTCACAAACATGAAAATTTGGGGGCGTAGCGCATACACTCAAATTTGACACAACTATCTTCTGTAAGAGAACTATAGCATTTACACTAACAACTTGCTGCAAGGATGACAGACTCGGACGTCATTTATGCCACGGTATCTATATCACCGATTTCAAGACCTATATCGAAACAGCAGGCGAGCTCTGCACATCTGCGCAACGAGTTGGCAGTAAAAATGCACTCGTGTTCCCGGCATTATGCAGGGGCCACAAAATGACATTTGTACGAGTACCGCGCAACTCACTCAGACATCTAGTTGTGGATCAGAACGACCGTAAGGCCCCGTCCAGACTGCCGCCAAAATCTGTCTACAAAATGGTGATTTCGCTAATCACTGCGAATTTTTGTCGTCAAATCGCAGCTTTGAGCGTTTTCGCGAGCGTCCAACTTGCTGGATATTTTCGCGCGATTTCGGTGGCGAACAGAACAGGTTCCTCCTGAAACATTGTGTTTTTCTCACGCAAATCGAATAACTTAGGCGCTACACGAGATTTTCTTGCTTCTTTATAGACATATTAAAAGCTTTCAGCTTCTCTGAGTTCTAATTCACTGCAAATTTCACGAGATGTGGAACTTCACTGCACTAGTGACACTTGTGTCGAAAACATAGTTGACGGTAAACATATTATCGACGTTTTGTTTCAGTGTTTAACCACCCTAGACGCAGCGAGGCGATTCAAGAGTGAAGCTCAACCGAAAATAATATTACGCTTTTCATCAGTAGGAATATTTTATCTCTGCTTTCCTGCCGGAAAAACTCGGTTGGCTCAGTGCGCTACTACTGGCGAGAAAAAGGCGCAAAGTATAGTAGGAGACACTCAAATGGTCGGCCCCTTTTGTGTCCTTCCACCCGAGAGAGACTAGAGGTGTCCCCCGTACCAGGTCGGCTCTCTCGGTCGACAGCACACCTTACGGGGCAGAAAGAGGAAAGTAGAGAACCTACCTAACTTTACAATACTAACCTCGTCAGCAGGAACTGCGGCAAGCTACAACATCTCCTGCGGAGAAGGCACTCGGGAACCTTGGGTGCGTGATGCCCAAACATATTGTGGCAGGGAAAGGGCCCGCCACAATATGCCCCTGAGGGCAACCAAAAATTAAATGTCCAAAAACTTTGCACTACATATGGGGAATATATATATTGTCGAGGAACCCCACCGAAAAATTGATAGCCTTGACAACGTTGAAAGCAATCCCGAGTGGTAAAGAAAAGTGTGAAAATGCCAACCCAACATCAGTTGGCAGTACGCGTTTTGCTGAAGAATGCATGAAAGTAGTATCTGCATGTAGAATCATTGCTTATTCATAGTTGTGTTGATACTGGAAATAAAATAAGTTATTAATAGCGACAAAAATTGCAGTTTTTTGGATCAAGGTGCGTGGGCAACGGAGTTCTGCTGAATATCTGCGCTTAATAAATTGTCCAGCCTCGCTGACCGGTACAACGCACCTTGCGGCAGTGTGGGCACTGCTGTGAAATTTTTGCTGCGTTTGACGAAATCGCACAGCAGTTTTTCGCACACAAGCCGCGTCCAGACTACCGCTCATATGAGTGAAAAATGCTAGAGCGATTTCGCAGAACGTAGCGCAAATCTCGCAGCAGTCGCCGCACTGTCGCACGGTGCATTGTAGCGACGCTCGACTATTAACGCTCAGATTTTGAACAAAACTATGGTACGCACGTTCATTGGTCTAAAGAAGCTGCAGTTTTTATCGCTTTTAATGACTTATTTTACTTCTAGTATCGACACAACTATGAACAAGCAATGATTCTAAATGCAGAAATAACTTATGAGTTTTTCAGTAAAACGCATACTGCCAACTGAGCTTGGGTTGGCATTTTCGCACTTTTCTTTGCCAGTCCCTATTGTTTACGAGGTTGTCAAGTAAATAAATTCTTAGGTGAGGTTTCTCGACAATTTATGTGCCCTATACATAGTACAAAGCGTTCAGACATTTTATTTTGTCTCCTAAACCTAACTGGTGAACCACAAAACGTCGATAAAATATTTACCGTCAACTCAGTTTTCTACACAAGTGTCACTACTGCAGTGAAGTTCCATATATCTCGTGCAATTTGCAACGAATTAGAACTCAGAGAAGCTTGAAGCTTTTAATATGTCTATAAAGAAGCAAGAACACGTTATGGAACGCCTAATTTATTGGTTTGCGTGAGAAACAAAATATTACAAGGTGAACCTGTCTTGGCCGCAGCCCATGTAGATTGCGCGAAAATATCCAGCAAGTTGGACGCTCGCGAAAACGCTCAAAGCTGCGATTTGAGGACGAAATTTGCAGCGATCGGCGAAGTCGCCATAGTGTGGACAGGTTTTGGCCAGGAAGCAAAGAATGCAACGGGAGGACTCAATAGGACTGAAATAAAACATAGCTGTGACCGCACGTAGGAAATTTACATCACATCGACGAGTCGAAGTGTTTTAGGTGTGGGGCCTCAGACCTTCGTATAAGGTTTCTTCGAACATATCATCGTATTTTTTAGATTTATTTCATTCAGTCTCCCGCTCCAGACTGGCCAGCTACTTGAGCTGCAAAATATCGAAAAATGTTGTCGCCAAGTACAGAAAGTTCGGGCAATGGCTAACTGTAACTGTGGTTTCTCTCGCGTACAGAATTGGCTATACTGGTGTTTTTATATGCTGGTAAGGAATAGATATATTCTGTGAAGAGTACTGTGAAGTGAATATGAAGTGTAAATAAGGCTTCAATCAAAAAAAAAAAAAGTTAAATTGAGTCACCGAAAGGAAACAAATTCGGCGCTAGTGTTGTGAAAGTTTCCACCAACATGCACTGCAATTTTCTATAGTTAATTGCTAAATTAGTATATATTATCTTCATTTATTTATATACTAGGGATAAATTTTGCAGTTTAAAACGATTTTTCTGGTGAAATTAGTTAAAATACTCCTAGGCTGTTCAGCCATAGATTCATCGATGATGACGTCACTTTTTGGTGCTAATTTTTCGTGAGTCCTCCCGTTACGCTCTTTGCTTCCTGGGTTTTGGCGGTAGTCTGGACGGGGCCATGAGTGGCACTCTGGACGGGGCTTAAGTGGTACACTAGGGACGCTCAGTGCCGCAAATCAAAGAAAAAGTGGCCAAAAAGCGAACTTTAAAACTTATTTTGTTGCGAACATTTTTATGGGATATTAATCAACGATACTTGGTGACAAGACAAATTTATCCGAACACCTTTTTATCTTTCAAATAGTTGACAAGATTGAATGCTGAACATTGGCTACTCACACGTTCAAAAGTCTACCGATTACACGCATCGTTTCCGTAAGAAACCATAGCTTAAAACAAACATTTAGCCTATGTATGAGCTATGCAAACGTTCTTTAAATGTCAGAAAAAAGCAACATTTTATAATACTTTCAAATATCTGGGTTTTGGTTTATGTTAGCCTACTCTGAAGAAGTCAACGTGGATTTTTTCTCACCATTATTGCACCCAATTTATTTCCAATCCTGATAAGTATAAACTTCAAATTTTTTTTCAGTCCGGCTTGTTCCGATAAATACTCTTGACCACAAAACAGAGCAGAAGTTTACCTTCAAGAGCATATATGAAACTTCTGTTCATATTTGCTCAAAGGGGAGATTTTTGGCTTTAACGCGTTGAAACATGTTTGGCTGTCCGCTGTCCGCTAACACGTTTGCTAAGGTTGCATGCGGCACAATTCCGACCACAGTTTTATGTGGGACCACATTGGTGTGACATGTTGTTCATTGTGGGTGGCATTCTCAGTTATATTAGCAGGACCTTATGCTTTTCTCTCTTTATCTTTTGACTTTAATTGTGGAATTGCATCAATTTATTACTGAATTGAGAGCTTGTATTCACTGTGGTTATGCAGATAGCTTTGCTTTCAATTATGAATTTATGTCTTCTCCAGATTATTGAACAAGAAATGGTGCTAAAAATTAGGCTTTCAGATCGCATCGATCCTATTCGGCAACATGGACTGTCAAATTCGAATATTTCTAAGAAAATTATTGAATTCATCGACAAAAATCATGATTCATCAACGAACGTGGTAGATGAACTTTAATGTCGACAAATGTTAAAAAAAAAAGTCGATCCTTCACCCCCATTGCAAATGAACGGGACGGCATTGGCTGCTGTCACCCAGCAACGTGACTTGCGAATCACAATTACAAACAAATTACAACACAGCAAGTTGACATGAGTGCGAATATGGCAAGCAGAGTACTGGGAGTCATCACAAGAAATTTTGAATAGAAGTCCAAAGACATCATCATTCCCTTGTACAAAGCGTTAGTGCGGCCACACTTACAATTTGCTGTCCAATTCTGGTCGCCACGTCTGCGTAAAGATATCGATAACATGGAAAGAGTCCAACGCAGGGCAACGAAATTGATACCTCAGCTGCAAATGAGCCGTATGCATGTTGCATGAAATAACTTGGTCTCATCTCTCTCGAGCAAAGACGACTCAGGGGGCAACTAATAGAAACATTCAAGTATGTGAATGACTTCAACAACGTACCTACAACGGGGCTCTTTGAAAGAGACCTCAATGATCGTTTGAGAAACAATGGTCAAAAACTCAAGCACAAAGCTCGAAGAACGACCTTAAGTCAGCAGTTCTTTCCCTATTTCATAGTCAGTATTTGGAATAGACTCCCTTCCGATGTTGTTAGTGCGGAGTCAGTCAGCGCGTTTAAAAATCGTCTTGACATACATTAGGAGAGACATCCTCTACAGCTAAGAATTCCTCCTCCAGGAGTCGCAAACTCTTGACAGCCAAAGCTTCCGAGGCCTCCTTAGTCCGTCTTCTTCTCTCTCCCGCTCCAACTAAACAGTTTGACGTCTCTAAGCTCCGCATGTCAGCGGCTCTTGATCGTGCTTGCGTGTATTCATGATCGTCTCTTTAGCAGGGACTCTTCTCCCCCTTCTTTTCCTTTTCTTCAGTCCTCTACATCCTACTAACATATTGGAAATAGCTCATAGAGGGCCGGGGCGTAAGTTCCGTTGTTTCTTTGGGAATGGGCCTATTGGTACATCTACTGTCACCTATCTAATCTAATCTAAAATGATGTTTATGATTATGAGTATTTAGAGTAGAACCTTATCTGCCTACCTAACCTTTCCTAGGCTTGAAAAAATGAAGGTATGGTATTAGGTATTAGAAAAAGGTTTAAGCCTCCCTAAATAAGTACTAAGCTTTTTCTAAGAGAGGAAATGGAAGGGGCATATAGTATGCCAATAGAAAAATGGGGAACCATGCACGAAGGTGTCCCCACACAGGATCAACGCGCATGAGAACAGAAAGTCGGGAAAAAAAGAAGATGAACAGACAACAGTAAGAATAGGAATATGAAAGTGGAAGGAAGCAAAGTGGGCACAAAAGACAGGTGTCCCGAAGGCCCAACTAATGGCTAAGGTAACCTACACATACCGCCTGGGGGCGCTACTCCCCATAACATAGGATGGGCGAACCTAACTAACCTGACCCTATGGCCTATGGCCCATCCTATGCTCTCGGAGGGCGAAAAATGAAACAAATATCGATCTACTTATGCAAATAAATATGCTTGCAGGAAAGTGAGCAGGAACCAACCCTGGCTTCCGTAGCTGTAAGAGAAGGGGATTGTATGCAACGAATATGGAGATTACTGGAGTTGGCCGAAATTGCGAAACTTGATTAGATTGCTGGCAGTGGACGGACGAATAGGTCCATCTGAAGAAGAAAAAAGAATATCCTCGGCCAAGGAGTTGATCGTACACGCAAGATTATTTGTTGCAGATCCGCGAGGTGGGGTGGGGGGTTCTTATCTTAACCTTAATGAGGGTCTTTCATTTCTTTCCCCACTTGACTATATAATGATTATAGTCATAATTTTATCACCATACCCACTCAATGAGTGATCCGTACAGTGTAGACTCGGTCATTCTACATATCTCGGTAGGAACATTTAATCTCGGCATTTCTACCGGAAATTCGCAGTTGGCTCAGTGCACTACTACTAGCAAGGAAAACAGCCGCAAAGCATCTCCAAACCTATGCGGCCCGTCTGAGCAAACTCGCGCAGCCATGCAGCGTGGTAAACAGAAGGAAGAAAATACTCGTGAGGAGGGCCCCTTCAGTGGCCCTCCACACGGGAGCAGATGGGAGTCCCATGGGATAGATTGCTTACCATCATTCGGTGGTCCACCACGCGGAACAGAAGGAAGTATTGAGAGCCTACCTAACCTAATAAACTAACCACAGGAACTGCGGCCAGCTGCAACAGCCCCTGCGAGAAGGCACTCGGGATATCCCTTGGGGTCCTGAGGCCCATATATATTCTGACAGGAATTAGTCGACATTACAGCTCATCTGCCAAGTTGCGGTCCGTTCCATGAGGCGGTCAAGGTCTTGTTGGAGTTCGTTTCTATCAATTACCTTAAGTGAATTTACTACGTAATTTCTGATAAAAATAATGCTTTCTGGCACCTCGCGTCGTGAAATTCGTGCACCACATTTATTTACAAGAAACATGTTCGAAAATACGTGGGAATCACGTTGCCCAAGTTTTAGACAATTATTTTGAGATTAGTATGTTTAAATAATATAATAGTTAAAATAAGGTGAGAACACACACACAGAAACTTTGTTGAATAGAGCTCGAATTGCTGAATTACCCCCAACATGTAAACTGGAGTACGATAATGATTCGCTTAATGTAACGCCTGAATAAAGGGTTTTGAATTACGATTTGGATGGAAAGCTGTGAATACAGACATAGAAATATTTTATTTCTTGGGAAAGGGATATTGCTGATAATATTGTCTTAATGCATCATTACTAACTTACGCTGTTCTAGTAGCGAACACTTGTAGTTGCGTTCTGTTTGTAATAAGTTGGCGGCTACAAGCTGAGAAGTACTTCATAGAACCTGGCCTACATTCCTCACCATAAAAAGAAAAGCATCATTGAATTTAAAACTTATGTATTTGTAATTAGGAATTTTTAACGATATCCATGCCGTAAGTCTGGTGAGAAGTGCGGAACATGTCAGTTTTTATTTTTACAAGAAGTGACGACACTACGGCTACAATAATTATGCTGCGGATGGCATGAACAACGCAATGCCAGCTATCTAATTTGTATTTAACACTGGGATTGTGTAGGTACTTGAAACATTTTTTGGTGCAATTTTAATTTCTCAGACAAAAAATATCCTTACACGGGAAAATTATCAGAGTTTTCCGTAAATTTTTCCTACAACTCCTCACTCGAATCTAGACATTTAGACAATTGTTCTAAATGATATTATGCGCTGAACACGAATTATAGCTCACAGCTGTCGGGAAGGCTTTGTTATAAAGATATTAATGTAATAAATTTAGACCTAATTCGGTAATGATCATAACTGCCAACCATTTATCTGTAAAATGCTTGCACATACTGTGTTGTCATTAGCAGAACAAGTCATACGCTTCTAACTTTAAAACGTAACTAATTATTGCTCGTAGAACTTATGGATTCATCGTTCACAATCTTTAATGATGTTGTTGCCCAAAATACTTTAATGTGGGGAACTGGCTCTGCTATATTGTGCAAGTTACGATTACTCGCGTCGGACACTACAGTATATACGTCAACAGTACCTAAGCACTGGGCCGTCTGAAAGATCGACCGACGCAATACATATGGATTTTCTGTTTCACTTCACCAAGCAATTGCATAATTTTTGTGCGTTATGTGCCGACTTTTGCTTTAATATTACTTTACTAAAACGAAAAATTTTGTTCCTGCGAACAGTTTAACTTTAAACACAATATTATTAGAAAATTGCTTCAAATAAGAAACACGGGTAATTTTTTACGATTACCCTACTGAATTACAGGTATTTTAGATCATTAATCTATACCTATTGATGCGCTGAACACGGATTTATTGGGATAAATATAAAGTCGACCGATAAAATTTGACGTTTCGGGATGAATAACAATCCCATCACGTGAAAAAGAGAAAAATGAAGTCTGCAAATTGTTCCTAGACAAACTGTTCGATCCCGGCATTAGCAAACCCTCCGTCCATGAATTCGACTTCTTCCACCCGCTTCCGTACTACAACAAAGCTTCTGTTAGCCCAGTACATACATTGAAAACGTTCCTCTCTGAAGGCTACCCACATATAAACGTTAAATTTTCATATATATATACACTTACCAGAGGGTCCTACTTTAAATTTAAAAACTAGCCTCCCACACCATTTCTGTCAAGTGTTATCAGGTATTAGGTATTATAAGAAGATTTAAGATTTAAGCCTCCCTAAATAACAACTAAGCTCTTCTAAGAGAGAAAAAGGCAGAGACATATAGTATGTCGATAGAAAAACGGGGAACCCATGCTCGAAGGTGTTCCCACACAGGATCAACGCGCATGGGAACAGCAAGTCGGGAAAGAAGAGGAAGAACAGACAACAGTAAGATCAGTAGGATTATGAAAGTGGAAGGAAGTGAAGTGGGCACGAAAGACAGACGTCCCGAACGCCTAACTAATGGCTAAGGTAACCTACACGAAACCCCTGGGGGCGCTACTCCCCATAACATAGGATGGGCGATCCTAACTAACCTACCCTATAGCCTATGTGGCTCATCCTATCCCCCCGGAGGAGGTCAAGTGTTATCTACCGTTTCAAATGCCGAGGATACAATGCCTCGTACATCGGTAACACTTGACATTTCAGAGCCCGCATTGGCCAACATATAGGTGTATCCAGCGGAACCGGCTTACCACTTACAAAACCTTCATATTCAGCTCCCCGCCTACACGCTGAGGAAAAAAAACCCATCCCATCAATATTATATATTTTGTTTAACCACCGTAGCAGCAACTCAGGCGTTTCAACGGAGAAACTACTTGGGCAGTATTCAAATACCGCATATTGGGTAGGCGTGGTGGCCACGTGCGCTACTACGGGCAGGGAAACAAGGCGCAAAGCATAGTAGGAGACACTCAAGTGGTCGGCCCCTTTTGTGTCCTTCCACACGAGNAGAAACTACTTGGGCAGTATTCAAATACCGCATATTGGGTAGGCGTGGTGGCCACGTGCGCTACTACGGGCAGGGAAACAAGGCGCAAAGCATAGTAGGAGACACTCAAGTGGTCGGCCCCTTTTGTGTCCTTCCACACGAGAGAGACTGGAAATTTCCCGAGTACCAGGTCGGCTAGCCCGATCCCCAGCCCACCTCACGGGACAGAAAAAGGAAAGTAGAGAACCTACCTAACTTTACAAAACTTCGTCAGCAGGAACTGCGCCAGATGCTACATCCCTTACGGAGAAGGCACGCGGGACCCTTGGGTACGCGATGCCCAAACATATTGTGACAGGGAAAGGGCCCGCCAGAATATGCCCCTGAGGGCAAACCATCACATCAGCAAGAATAACTTCTCAATCAATGCCTTTTTAATTCAATCGAGCTCACAACATTAGAGTCCCTCTACATCCACAGAACAAGACCCAGCCTTAATATTATGACCTCAGCAGTACCGCTTTACACAATCCAAGATTAGCCCCACATCTGCCGATTGTACAGGAGCTCATATCTGGCCCCTTCCACGTACCTCAGTTCATTTGCTTTTTCGACTTCCCTCGACATCTATACGCTCCCCTCACTAGAAAATAGAGAAAAATTGTATTTATAGGTTCTAGATTTTCATTTTCTTTTTTTCAGATGATGGGATTTTTATTCATTACGAAACGTTAAATTTTATAAATCGAATTTATAATTATCGCTAGATAATTGCCGTAGTCTAACGAATTCATGGGTCTCGGACATCGGAAATGCGTAGTTTTACAATGATATATTTAATTTAGTATTACATCACAGTACCTATCGGTCGTCACCTCTGCACCATTGTTCTGTTTGTGAAATATTTACCTAAGCTGCGACATCATTAGCAGAACTAGTCTTATGCTCTTAACCTTAAAAAGTAATTTATTATTTGATATAATATTCAAGGATTTATCGTTCTTAATAAACAGTAGTGCTTTCTTTCGTCTATGACGTAAACAGTAAACACTGCGCAGTCGAGCGATGTTTCTTTCATTTGACTCCCCAAATTGTGTTATTTATTTTTTTTGTATTGTTTAAAGCCTTTTGCTTCATTATTGCCTTACCAGAAAGCAAAGTTTATTTTTGTGATAATTTAGGGTTTTCTACGCAATTATCAGTAAATTCCCTCATATATTATAATCGTGCAATTAAACTACTTCTAACTGCGCTAGAGTACTGATAAAATGCTGAGCTTAATATATCTATATTTCATAAACTGCTTATTTCCGTCGACTGTGACCTATTATTTGTTTTCAGCAAATTAATATCTACCATCATAGTGATCTAAAATATTTGGGTTTGAGTAGGGGTAATAGTAGAAATACAGAAGGTGGTTAATTAAACGAATCCCAGTCAATTGGGTATTTTATTATTTTAACTCACACATGTTTTTTCATGGGGTTTCTTTCTTTTAGTATATTCATTGGGTTAATTCAAGACAATTTACAAAATATTTTCGTTGCAAATGCTTAGTTTTCGAGATATATGACTTTGAAGTTTGAACGTTATACATGTAAATTGTCTTGAATTAACCCAATTAACATACTAAGAGCAAACAAAGTAGTAGTAGTAGTAGAAGTAGCAAAAAATTTTTACTCGTGCTTCAGTGGCACACTGCCTATATGGCGCCAAACTATTCCTGTGTTTAACCACAAGCTCGTGCGCCGACTAGGGCGCGTTTTAAATTATCAATGATTTTTGACTCTGCTTTTCTGCTGGTAAGTCTCAGAGTGGTCAGTACGCTACAGACTGGAAAAAGGCGTAAGTTGAACATCTCCAACCCCCGGGCGCAGCTGAACGCTTTCTCTCAGCTACTCCGCACAGGGGAAGGAAACGAAATGCAAGAAAGTAGAAGTCTTGCGGGAACAGGTCAGTCACCTCGATCGGCAGCCCACCTCCCGAAGCAGAAGGGTAAGTATTGAGAGCCTACCTAACTTTACAAAACTAACCTTGTCAGCAGGAACTGCGCTAAGTAGCAACATCCCTTGCGGAGAAGGCACTAGGGACCCTTGGTTGAGTGAGGCCCAAATATATTGTGACAAGGAAAGGGCCCGCCAGAATATACCCCTGAGGGCAAAAAAAAAAAAAAAAACAACCTATGTGAGTTAAAGTAAAAATTTACCGGTAATTACGCTGGAGTACCGATATTATTATTTAAGGCGGCGAGAAGCCACGAGAGTGAAGAGCAAGATCCATGGAATACAAGGTCCTCACGCCACCCAACGCCCGAAATATGAAACGAAAGCACGTGATACAGAAATAAAGGAGAAAAAAAAAAGGCATAAGAGAAACAATCACGGGAGAGGAAATGAATGATTCTGCCCTTAAAAACATCCAAATTCCCCTCCACAAAAACTGAGCATCCGGCGCGTTCCACAGCTGACTACAACGAAACATAAATGATCGCTGGTACTGGGTAGTGCGCGCCCGAGGCAACTGAACAGTGAACTCGTGAAGTGCTAGAGCTCCGCGAGTGCGCCGCTGAGGCCCATGGGGGACTGGAGCGAGAGCTGAGCTTAAGAAATTATTATCCCAGAAACTAATTTCCGACGTCAGTAACCTATAAATTAATGTTCAGCGCATCAATATCTCCCAGAATAGTGATTTAACATTCTTAGGTTTGAGAAGGGATTAGAGTAATAATACTGTAAAGTCACTTCATATGATATAGGCATGTAATTAAATCAATCTTAGCCAATTGCACTAGTGTATGGTACTGATATGCTGAACATAGTGAACACGTATCTCAAAACCTACTCATTTCCGACGACTGTGGCTTATGAATTCGCGTTCAGCATATCACGTATCGATATTTACCAGACTCTAGGGTTTGAGTGGGGCGTTAAGCTACAGTAACCTATTTGGTCAATATTGAATGTTAACCAAGCAACGATTTTTCAATTTTCGTAGCACGTGTGTTGTTGATCACAGCAAAATAAACACTTTCATCTTTGCACTTCCGTCGCAAATGAGTATTTAACGAGATATTTGATTTTGAAGCTCCCATAGCTTTTCTACGAGAAAAAATATCTCTGCGTACTGCACTGCAGAACCCCAGTATAAATATTTTGAATGTATGGTACAACTGCGGAGCCCCGGTATAAGACACCCCCCTCAAAAAAAAATATTAATACTGTAATTGGTCATTGGATTAGTTTTTTGGCTAGCTAGGTTAGGTTAGGGTCAAAGTATCGAGATACTTTGTTTCTAGATACTGTATCTAGATACTTTTTTGTATCTAAATGCTGTATCTAGAAACTTTTCAAATGTTGTATCTAAATGTAGTATCTAGATACTTTTTGCCTGTATCTAGATACAAGTATCTAGATACTTTTTTAAATACTTTTTAGATAATATTAAATTATACCAATTATTATACTTGAAATATTGTAAATGCAATAATATTCAGGTTCATAAAATAATGATAAAGCCGATAACTAAGCGAACAAGAGATGGCAACCCTGAACATGTTCTGTCACGTTGGCTCACTATTCTATTAATTTTTTAGAAACCTTTTATTTTGTTT
>LQNS02278000.1:73230-91006 GCA_001587735.2 Parhyale hawaiensis
TTCAATGGAGCTTGAGAGGAGCACCAGAGCCTCCAACCTGGGCTAATTTCCGCCTATCTATTTCGTTAAGAGCGTGACACCAAACATATAAATATATATATTTATTTATAAACACACGAAGGCTATTCTTAGTATTAGATTAGATGGCATTAACTACGTAGATGATGCACCGAATGACCACTCTACGGATATTTCTGTAGATATGTATAACGTCAAGCGTAGTATCATTTATTACATAAGCCAAACATATAATTATTAACGAATTATCGCTGTTAATCTAAAACAGTTGATTGTCACAAATAATTCCCATGAATCTGTTAGAGACTTTCCTCAAATGGCTGTTTACATTGAAGTGAAGTAAACTTGTGCTGCAAACATCGTTATTCACAAAAAATCTAGCGTTTTCTATGATAAAGAAGTGACATTAAGGTTTAAATATATTACAATTAAAGTTTCTAAGATTAAAAAGGATGTAATAGTTCTATAAGTCATATTGTTTTCTTTTTATTTTATTAAATAAGCTATTGATCAATATCAGCAATGTGATAACAGCAATAAGTATCGTTATAGAAGCTTGAACGTCGCGAGCCAGTCGGTGGCCCGTGCGAGAACCAACAGAAGGTCCAAAGGTTCCAATGCATCACCAAAGGGAAACACTCTGGTCTAAAGTATATTTGTATTTTCAATTTAAGAAAACCCATTTACGGTTTTATTACAATCTCGGGAACTTATTGATTGAGCAGCAAATAGCATTCGATTATTTCTATTACAGCGTTTCGAAACGAAGCATTTCCATAAACAAATCTTCTATACTACAAAATATAGAAACCACCTGTTTTCTTTTAAAGAACATCTTTAGCTAATACAGTAAAGGCGGTTCACAAGGTAATATTCGCTCTGCGTACATACTTCACAGCATACGAGTGCTTCTCCGGGTCTGTGAACAACAGAGAAGTGCATGGCTTTCACAGTATTAAGTCACTCCAAATTTGCAGAGGCATGCGTAACATCACTAGTGGTGTAGCGGGAGGGGGCTACAGATAACCTAAATAGCATATGTGCGCACTTAGGCGTCAGTTACTCCCCCGGTCTGGCACGCTGTCCAACGCGACTACGAGAGGTGAAGTAAAACAACGGGTTTACTACCTATTATTGTTTCAACACACTCCCCTTAACATTCTAATAACATACTTTTTTCAAAATCATTACAAAATCACACCTTAGGGAACTTCGAGTTACAAACATTGCAGGTTCAGATACCGGTAACCATAAATGGTGAGGACCTAAATTACTGTCGAAACTTGTCTATATTGGCAACAGGCAGCTGCACCAAATAACCCAGTTCGGATGCGAAGCACGTCCGTAGGCTGGCTGAAACGTAATCAGCGAAACCCCAGCAAAGATGGGCACGGAAAAACAGATGCCCACCCACTTGCGAAGAATCGAGATGAAATTCAAGAAATGAATTGAGAACTGCTACTGTCATAATAGCCCTAGTATAAAACTTTCCCCAATTAAGTTTAGAAAAAGATTAGGATACTGAAGTACAATCTACAAGTTATAATTAACCCAAATCTCAGTATCAAAAAGCATACTGACGGCTATTGACCTCTTTACAATACCACTGGAATGAACAAGTATCCAAATTTCATTCATTGTCATCCCCATTATTACTATTTTCACAAATTATACCCCTACTGACATCGCACCCGGTGATCCAAAGAATGGAAGAAAGGAGGAACACACAGCACGTGGAGCGAAACCCTCAATCCATGTTTATACAAGGGCGCTCTTAAGCAAGACCACTGCGCATGGAAACAGCAAGTAGGAAGCGCACGAGAATAAAACAAAAACTGTAAGTGAAGGTAGCAATAACAGTAACAAAGAAGGAACACTAATGAAATATAAAAAGAACTAAGAAATAGTAAGCAAGAACTAAGCAAAAAATCAGATAGAAATAAGGGAGAAATAGGGAAGAAAGAACGGAAGGAAACCGGGAAAGAACACCGTTGGAACACAGAAGGAACAGGGGAAGTGTCAAAAGGCCTATTCGAGGCCAAAGTAACCCATAGGCTCTCCTCAATGCACGACTCCCCGGAGTGCGCCCCAGGCAAATCTAACTACCCTTCGATATTGCACTCGTATCAGTGACAGAAACCACAAGACACACGATCGTCAGCGAGCACGGCAGCCACGGTCGTGAGTTATTGGAACAAAGCACTGAGGGAAAATAGTACGGTATTAGTATAAGAAAGTTTAAGTCTCCCCAAACAAGCACCAAGCTTCTCTAAGAGAGGAAAAGGAAGGGACACAGAGTATGTCAATAATCACAGAGAACCCATGCACGAAGGTATACCCACACAGCATCAACGCGCGTGGGAACAGCAAGCTGGTAAGAAAGGGAAAGTACAGGCGAAGGTAATATCAGAAGGAGTATGATATCGGAAGGAAGCAAAGTGGGCACGAAAGACAGAAGGTCCGAAGGCCTAGCTAACGGCTAAGGCTAAGGTAACCCACAGGGTCTCCCTGGGGCGCTGCTAACCGAGAGACAGGGAAAGCAATTGAAAGACTAGAGAAAGATTGTCAGTAGAAGAATAGAGGTGGAAAGTAATGACACGACTCTGGAGCAAGGACAGAAATGTACTAATGATTCAGTTGCAGCAAGGTACGTTTAGAATTACAGAGGGAAGGAGGAAGATGAAAAGTATGCATCACACCCGCTGTACACTCACCCGATGCCGCAGTTCAAAAAATACGAATGGACGCCATAGCCATTCTATATGCGCTGAAAGTAACTAACGTCAGCATTAGCGCAGAGAAAAGCCACCAGAAAAAATCGTAGAAACTTGAGAAAACAAAATGTTAAAGCAATACTCGATCTGCAATGAAAAATTCTAGAAATAGTGGTTGTATAGACTTGAATTCCAACAATCGGCAGCATAGCCTAACCCGATCGGTCCTATCTGCCTCACAAATAGCAACACTTGAAAGTTTTGAAGCAGTTTGATGAAATGACTATCTAAAAAAAAATCAACTAACAGGCAAGGAGCACCAGTCTCATAGATACATCTAACTATAGATGTATTAGAAAACTACAGCTCATTGTGCTCGCATATCACTACACGGACAGTGATTATCCATTGGGGAGAAAGGACCAACCGCGCTGCATTAACTGCCCTGGCGAAATTTGGAGTGAAGTTCGCTCACTCCAACCCTAACCTACGTTCAGTAAGATGTTGCCATACATGAGGCAAAAAAAAATAAAAATAAAAATAACGGTGGGCTAAGCGGCTTAAACAAACTCAAGCTGGGCTTTGATATTCCCAGCTACAGTGGCAGTTGACCAGCAACCTATCTTGACGGCTGATACTTTAACAAATGTTTCATTAACTGTTCACACAATTAATTATGCCTCCCGGACACGACGAAAGATCTCAATCTATTCAGGTATAAACGAAAGCAGACAATAATTGTGTTGTCCTTGCTTTATTGATAACTTCAGCAGTCACATTCCCACAACCAACTACTGAGCTACAGGAGCAGTGACTTTACCTCATTGTTATATACAACTAGTGTCCCCGTGAGTGAAAATATTCACGCAATAATCCATATTTTTCCTTTAATATAGGTCGGTGCGGAATCTTCTCTTCTCTGACTTGATTCTTCATTCCTTCATTGATCCTCTGCCGGGCTCTCATCCGTAGGCCCTCTTTTCTTTGACTTGCCGTTTCCACATTTTCCCTCTCACGTTTATCAGCAGAAATTATTATTCTCTTCTGAAACCCTTCTACAGGCTTCAAGTCTTTCTTGGCACTATTTTGTACAGCCGCTTCATCTCACTCCATTGGTAGCACATCTTCTTTTTTGAGACAGGACTGTAGTAGTCTCGTTTTCTTTTACGTTCCTTATCCTCCTTTTTAAATAAACGTGCATCTTCCATACTGAGAGGCACCTGTAAAATCTTAAGTAAAACACTGCAATAAACTTGAATACAACTCCAGTCAGCTTATATGCAATGTGAGGGCACCGTAGCCATGATACTGTCTTGTCTTTGGTTATATCTGCTTCATTGAAGGGCTGAAATTTTGGCCTTTGGAGGAATCTGCTCCGTCAGAGAAAGAGAGTAAGCTAGAAGAAATATTGTCTACTGCCCGTGAAAAATCATCAATTCGTAAGTGCTCTGTCGATCACCTGCCGAATTAATACGTCGTGACCTTAGAGAAAAAGTTATAAAACTGGACTCCAAAAGCTACATGGCAGCGCATGCATATTGTTCCGATTTTGGGAAGTGTTTCAAGGATAAGGATCCCACTTTAGCCATCTTCTGCAACCTGGTCATCTATCTCTATGAAAGCGTAACTTAATTACAAAATCTACAACCTGGCTTTTTTTTCGCCTATATTTCTTTAAGAGCGGATACGAAAAAAATAAATACACAAAGCGTTTTGTTATACAAGGATTATATTTTTTAAGAAAATAAAAACATCAAACAAAGTTCGACTTTGCACTATTGACGGCGCCAATGCCTTTGTAAATTTTTTATAATAAATTTCCTGTTCTGAAGAAAGAAAAAAGTTAGTCACTGAAATGCATGACCACATTCAGCAATTGCACGTAGATGAAGGGACATTGGGTTGAGGCTGGTCCACTTCACTCGATTCACAACGATCAGGTGATGTTAATCTGTTTACGCCACTCATCTCTGTAAAACACTGCAAATACGGCTTCACCCGTCATGCAGTTAAATAAACGTGTGCCCCTGCTAAGCTTCCCAATGCATAGCTATGTCATTTTGAAGAAGAGAAAATAGCCTAGAATTTTTAGTTTTGGTTCACTGTAAATTTGAAGAGGTAAACGAAACTTTGCGGCTGACAATAATAATTAACGAACCAGTTGACGTGGCTGTTAATATTTCAGTAGGTCTTCACTATACAATCTGTTGCGCTCACTGGAGCGCAACAAAACATTCGGAAGCCGAGTAAGCCGTTTGTGAAAAAAATGGTCCAGTGCATTAAATTGCTGTTAACGAGCCAGGTTATGCTTAACATTGCAGAATTCCCATTGAAACAAACTTCACTCTCTCGTGTGGCATATTCGTCGCAGTATTAGGCGCAGCGTACTTCTTATCGAGGGAGGTATTTTAACAATGTTATTCCCTCAAAATAGCAGAAAAATGCACAGAAGTCTGCGTTCTATAATTCACTAACAATTCGATGAGATATCAGAAACTTTAGTAGTGACATCCACTAAGGCAGCTGGTGTTATAGACAAGAAACAAAATCTTGTGGTAGACACACTAAGCCGATGTGTTCATGACAATATACTCAGATGTTCAGCTGAGAGAACAGGTGCATTTGACTGGGGGCTTAATCCACTTTAACAGCGAAGAAAATATTCCGGTTGAAATGAGTTGCAGGCGATCTTAGAGAACTCTTTCAGATAAGTCCCGTGCGCATTGCAACTGCTCTCCACCAGGAAAGTGGTTTCCCAAAAGCGGATTTATTCTTCGACCAGAAAATATTCTTGTCAATTCATGTATGAAAAAATTATCTCGCTAGAGTGAATCCTAACTTAAATTAACTTCAACATTTTCTACGTTCGATCACGAACCAAAGCATACAACATGTATGGCATATTCGAAAACACTCATATACTGGGCAATTGTTTTGAAATTCCAGGGTAAAAATAAAAAAAATCTCTTGATGATAGTTTTCCAGTACCGCCTACATCCAGCTAAGGTGCAGGGACGGGTACTGTATCGCCTACATCCAGCTAAGGTGCAGGGACGGGTACTGTACCGCCTACATCCAGCTAAGGTGCAGGGACGGGTACTGTACCGCCTACATCCAGCTAAGGTGCAGNGTGCAGGGACGGGTACTGTATCGCCTACATCCAGCTAAGGTGCAGGGACGGGTACTGTACCGCCTACATCCAGCTAAGGTGCAGGGACGGGTACTGTACCGCCTACATCCAGCTAAGGTGCAGGGACGGGTAGTACCCAGTACCGTCTGAAGCTAGCTGTGGCGCAGAGACAGGCAATGTACCGTCTGCACCAAGTTGCAGGGCAGGTACCTTGCACTGTATTTATAATATTTATAATGACACCAGAGCGGATTCACTCACTCGTCACACTTCATTAGAGCAGAAACTTCAGTAGAAGGAAAGTTTTCTCAGCCTTCGGCGTTTGCCGCAAGCCTGCAAGTTGCCAAGTACTTAGAGATATCTTAACTTCATTTCCCGTCTCATAATAACGGTTGTGGCAATTGTTGCTCAGAGAAATATTCTCTATTCCTATAGACATAAATTAATATGGTGAATCCCACGTGAAAAGAGATTAACCGTTTCAGCGAGTTACAATTATTGTTTAAGACAAGCAAATTGATCTCAGAACGCTAGCAATAACTTCCATCTTTCTCGTCTGGCATGTATATATTTCCGGATGAATGATTATTACCACGATCCGGCAAGAGTTACCCAATAAGCAGGTTTCGGAGAGTATTACCACTTGAGTGAATCGTAACACGATACATCTAACATTAAAGACTTTGCGCTTACACAGCACTATTGCCCTTAAATCAATAAAATTAAAATATTTAGCGATAGCTTCGGATGTCACGTAGACCTTTGTTAATCAAATTTCTGGAAGACAAATTTGTCCTGCAAGATCTTATAGCACTAATTTGACTGTGTCAAATAGCGCTAATAGTCAAAATAAACTATCTAGATAGCTAATGTAAGCTTTCTGGGTTTGGAAACTTTTGCAGCGTGGCTTTGTTACAGGAGTTTGGATTGCTGCTCTGCCAGCTACAGTCGGTGCAGCGCTGTCGACTCTTGGTCTCCAGGGCGATCGTAAAGATCCGCCGCATTGGCCACGTGCCACGAGAAGACGTCCCGCTCCAGCTCGACCGTACACTTGACAACCACCCGCCTGATACCGCAGGATGGGTATTGTCTGGTACTCAGCTAATGCCACAGGGATGGTACCATTGGTACACACCTGATGCCACAAAGATTGTGCTATTGGTACACACCTAATGCCACAGGGATGGTGCTATTGGTACACACCTGATGCGACAGGGATGGTGTGCTGTTGGTACACACCTAATGCCACAGGGATGGTGCTATTGGTACATACCTAATGCCACAGGGATGGTGCTATTGGTACATACTTAATACCACAGGGATGGTGCTATTGGTACACACCTGATGCCACAGGAATTGTGCTATTGGTACACACCTGATGCCACAGGGATTGTGCTATTGGTACACACCTAATGCGACAGGGATGGTGAGCTATTGGTACATATCTAATGCCACAGATTTGGTATCGTTTGGTACGGCATTAATTGACGCCGGCCTAATACCGCAGAGTTTACACTCTTCAAAAGCTACGAATATGCAAAGGGGTGATTAAGGCCCATTCACCCAATGCAACTTTCTACTCCCATGTTCCTGAGCACATTGGGATTTTCTCCGCATTCTCAGGAGTTCACTGTCAACTTTTGATTTCATTTTAGTTATTGAAATTCAACCTCCATTTTTTTAACTATGCAAGAGATACAAGTACTTTTAGGCTTCAGGAGTTTTGGGCAGCTTGGCATGCCGAGTGGGGATATTTGCACCTTGAGAAGGCAGCGTGGTGAACAGAGTTGCGCAACAATCCTTGCACCGCACATACGGACTTTGACCAGCGTAGTTCATATACGACGTTTCAAATAATGCAATTCGCATAAAAAATTGCCTTATCTATTGGTCGTCATAGGATTAAGTATACTTGTCTCCCGGTAATTTTGCTCTCCGATATCCCAGCAGTCATTCACACTCGTTCAACAATATTCGAAGCGTGTTTAGAAGTTAGCTGTAGAAAGAAACACTCTTGCACGCTACACCGTTATACATAAGAACATACGTTATCAGCTCGCAGTAAAGACATGACACTTTTCCTGTAGAAATGTTACAGAAAAAGAGAAAAGTGGTTGCCTTGCAATGCACTGTATTACCTTCGCTGAGGAGGTTATTACAGAAACTATTATTACTGTCAGGAGACTCAAATGACCGAATTTCAGTGATGAAAAGAAATACCTACTTTTAGGACCAATTTAAATTTTTCGTTAATGTTTCATTGTTTAGCAGAAGTATGCGCTCTCAGAGTGCTATAGTTTACAGTAAAATGGATTGTAAGGTAGCCACTGTTTTATCTGGGTAACTTTGCTATAAGGAAAGTGTCCAGTGCTGCTTTGAAGAACGTCCTGCCTCCTTGAAAACTCCGAAACTCCAACTAATCCGACGACAATTTGTTTTGATAACGGAAAAGGATACCCAAACATTTCAGGGGTGATTCCGCAGGGTTACTAGATATCCACTGAAGGCAACATAAAAAATACACTTTATATCCACCAAGTCTGGATGCTTTCGTTCAAACAAAATATTCTCAAATGTCGAGAAGAATACAGTGAACTTCTGTCACTGCAATGCAGGAACAACTTATCTACCAATAAAAACATGCATAATTTGAAAGAAACGCTACACATGATAAGGGAAATTTAAAGCTGATAAGACTAGGTTTTCTGTATGGAAATACTGCAGTGTATTAACAATACTAAACAATTATAACATGTTTGTACTGTGGACGAATAGTGCAGAGCAAAACGAAATTTAAACAAATCTATAGCGATCAAGTGCAGCAATCATTGTAAAATGTCTGATTCGTTTGATCTTACGACTGATAACATGCCTGGCAGTTCTTAAGATACAACCTCGAGTACTCGTTACTTCAATTTTTACTAAAGTGCCTATACTATTATTCGTAGTCTATTAGCTAGTGAATGTCTATCAAAATAATTTATTCAAGTCGGTGTTAGAATTGCTGATGAGAAGCTACAATCAACGCAAGATTGCTTAAAATAAAATCTTGTAATCTTGCAATTGAAATGTGCATTTTTTCTGTCAGAGATTTTTTAGGCAGCTTGCTGTTCGAGTGTAGCACAAGCTGGCGTGCCTGAGAGACGGGGTTAACCATAACCCCATGTTCCACAGTTGGTCAGTATTATCCGCAGCACTCCCGCACGTTATGCTGTGTTGATTAGTTTGTGTAATACTAAAGTTACGTGCTTTTAAAATAAAATTTGCACAGAAAACAATGAAAATTTACCCTTTAAACGCATTTTTTAATCACGAAATTTCAATAACATTCGATTAGCATATTCGTTGCAGCAGTAACACACACTTATACCAGCTAATTGCGAGACTGTTCCCAATGGCATTAAAAATAAAATCTATGTGAAATAGGCCCGCTTTATTACCACCAAGGTACACAAATACAGCAATGATAACGGGCAATTTCACACGAAAACAAGACAAAATTTCACTTCCGTTATTACCTGTCAAATGCCACCTGATGCCGCCATCACTTCCATATGTGCATAAGAGAATGAATAGACTGCCATATATGAACCAACGAAGCACTGCACTGACTGAAAAGAACTACGGATGTGTGGTGCGCTATCGACCACCCAAATGTGCTTTTGACCAAGCTGCAGAATGGCTTGAAAAAATTCAGAAACATTGCAGTGGTCTTGAAAATGAATACGATTCAATTATTACCACCGATTTCAACATTCATTTTTTTAAAATTGATGCAATTAGACACCCCAGCGAAAAGCTTTTATAAACAACATATGAGGGACAACAAGCCCTCTGTTTACCTCAAGTAATGGACCAACTCTCGCTAATGTAGATGATTTCTTCGTAAGCAAGGAATGACAACATTTTGAACCTCCTCTTTGTTTAGAATTATTCAATTTCTGAACAATATCAACACCCAGGATACAGTTTTATCTACCCACAAACTCATTGACATCACAAGCAGCGAATGATTCGAAAAATAATGAGCGTGATGACATACTCGTAAACTGTCACGCCATTTTACTGCCTATAATAATTTGAACCCTGAACTACAGTCTGTGGACACTCTTTTAAATGACTATATTCGAGGTAAAACCGTGAACGAAATCTTCGAAAAAGTTTTATTGAAAAAGTGAGTGCAGTACCTTCGCTTATTAGAGGAAATGTCCTAAAAGCCGCCACAATAAGTTATGTAGCTTTAAACTTAATGCCAGCGAAAACGGGAAGATATCAAATTTAAAAACTAGCAAAATCTATAGTGAGGAAAAGCAGTAAAAAGAAGTACGAGTCATCCAAAAGAATAAAAAAAAAACAGTATTTTTCGCTGATTCACCAAATTACTCGCCTGTGAACTCAAAAATAAGGTCATTATTGAACTTGATGGATAATAATCAAGAGATGAGCGAAACACTCAGTCGTCAGTACCAGAAAGTTTTGAGCAAAAAGACCAGAAAACCCCGAAGTTCTAGTATTAGAAGCAAATGAAAACTACTTGACAGAATTTTAATTCACAAAACTAAGCATTGAACTGGCTATAGATGAAGTTAGCGGCAACAGGGCTTCAGGACTCGATGATACTTCTGCGAAGATCCCCAAACTGTGCAAGCTACGGGCACTTTCGGTAGGGCGGTGAAAATAAGAAGGCTTCAAGGTTTGACTTCTCAAAAACTTCAGAAAGAAACTTTGGCATTGCCACTCTCGATCTTGCTGTAATTGTTAGAAGCAATGCGGTTACACTGAACCTGCTCAAAGCTTCGTTTTGACTTACTGAGGGTCAATGTCAGAAATTCAATGCAGAGGGTCGAAGATAAAGTAACTTAAGTGACTTAAGCCATAGGATGGTGGAGTAATGCCGAGCATCTATAAACGAACGTGCTAACTATATATCTGTCTCATTAACCAAACCAAGAAGCAAACACGTTCGAAAGAGTATTCCCTAAACACTTAGCGCTGGTTAGATTCGGCGGTCAGATTTCATCTGAGCTATACCCACTCGATTTGACTTGTCCGCAGCTGCAGACAGGAGCATTTACCTCGTCACTTTGAATTGTGTTGCAGGTGTTATATAGAAGAAGCAACGTGATGATATTGATCCAATTAAAAATTTTCATTTTGGGAATGCGATCGAGTTCTCGAAAATTTCAAAGGTAAGAACTTAAGTGGTAACGCTTCAAGCTTGAGTAAACGGGTCGAAGCCAGGGAGGCTTCGGAAAAAAAGGAAAAGTCAACATAGACCACACCTTCACCTAGGAAACCCACATGCACTGGTTTGTGCTGCGGGTATAGGCCAACTGGCCCAAGACGAGTAAGTGCAGTCGCAGTCGCCCTCGGGTCACCAAGAACTATGGCGCCAATATGACCGAAGGAACAAATGACCCGAGACCCCCACCCCCTCAATCTCTGAGGAAGGCAGTTCTGCTACAGCGCTGAGCATGGACACACAACTTATCGAGTCAGCACACCAAGATCAAAGAGCTCGAGTGTCAGGCGGAGTATCGAACCAGCGAGCGATACATGGTGTTAGAGCTGAGAACGGAAGCATGCAGGCTTAATTTTACTGCCCAATCGAAAGTGTCCTTAATATGCATTCTAGAAAGCAATCACCTACTCACGTCAAGACAACATGGTTTTCGACATAAAGGATCCAATTCTTCACAATTGTCGGAACAATATGTATCCCTAATAGGGTCACTGTATCAAGGAAAGCATGTGGGCGTAATCCATATACTTGGACTTTACTAAAGCTCTTGAATAGATTGACCACGAAGTCCTAATGATAAAACATGTCCCTACAGATTTCTAAGAAAAATGTCATCAGGGATTTGAAGCATTTCTGTCAAATAAAACTCAAAATGCAAACGTCAACGACCGAGTACGTCAGAGTACTCAGTGGAGTACCACAAGGCATTGTGTTTGGTCCTCTACTTTTCCTTATCATGATCGGTGACATGGGATGCAGTCCCATTGTTATTTGCTGACAATACAATCGGTGGAAGACGAACCCTCTGTCCAACGAGACATGGAAAGTATCTGCCAATGGTTGTAAGGAATAACATGAAATGAAATATGAGCTGATTATATACAGAAAATATTGACAATCTTTGAGTCCACAGTATATACTATTGGTGATGGGCATACAATTGAAAGAAAAACAGTTTTAAGAGACCTAGGTGTGAGAATGCAAGACGGTACTACCTCTGCAGAACATGTAGCTGGAGTTATCGCTGTAAAAATAGAGTGGATGAGTTTTTGCGAACTTTCACGCCATTCGAAGCAGAGATAATGCTCATGCTGTGGAAACTGTTAAGACTACTGAAAATAGATCATTGTTCTCCACCTTGGATGACCAGTATCCGACAAAAGCTAGAAGAACTTGAACCTATGCAAAGATCATTCACAAGTAAAATTCGATGCATGCAAGAGTACTTCTGCCACAAACGACGTAGCTATCTTCAGTTGTGTTCAATATAACGAGCACACTGGCCCCTCTGTAGAGCCACAAGTGGCAGCGCAAAGTGGTGGGGATATTTTCTCCCGTAGGTTCCCATTGTTTTCGAGCTTTGCCGATCACACTGGTGTCCGTGGCTATGGACTGTAGCGAGCTGTCGCTCGTCCCCGCCACAGACACCGCGTTTTGAGGCGGCGTTTCGTGGCCGGCAGCGCGCACACTAGCGACTTGTGGCAACCACAAGTGGCCGCTACTCAGTCATGCAGGAAACTTCGTGTAGCGAGCGTATGCTGCTCTCTCTGTTCTAACAAGTTAAATTAAATCACGATAATTGTGTGCAGCATTCCTTTGAATGTGTGAAAGGTCAATAATTATTTATTTAAAATTCACTTCGTATATGTGAATTGAGGTTTTGCCTATATTGAATACACCCGGCGAGCGCAAACCTTAATGTTACAGCTTGTATTTATAAAAAATCATATGGAATATTTTCATTATGCACAAAATCGTAAGTGAATGATGAGAGTCTGTGCTGAATGAGCCCATGCTGAATGAGAGTCCATGCTGAAACTGAGATGATAGTGATCTCGGTATGGCGACCACATGTGGCCGGGTATTCAAAACACAGCCACATGTGGCCGCCACTTGTCCCCGCCACTTCTCGCTCTACAAAGTGGCCAGGGAGCTCGCAGCCTAAGTCATAGGACGCCTTCGATTAGGTCGCCAAAGTCGATCTGAGCCAAGCACACTTCACTTAACTTGTCCCGACCTGCAGACAGAAACTCTGGCTTTGTCACTTTGAATCACGTTGCAGTTCTTAGAAACAACTCGTTTAAATTGAACCGACTGAAATTTCCATTTTACGAAGTAAGACTGAGTTCGTTGAAGTCTCACAGGTGATTAATTTTGAGTTAATGCCTGAAACATGAATAATCGGGTAGAAGCCAGGGCACCTGTCTGCAGTTTCGGACCAGTTAAGTTAAGTGTGCTTGGCTTAGATCGACTTTGACGACCCAAACGAAGGCGTCCTAAGTTGATGGAAGTCTAACAGGGTCAACGCCTGAAACTTGAATCAACTAGTCGAAGCCAAGGCACCTGTCTAAGGATTCGGACAAGTCAAGTCAGTATAAGCTTAGTTTCACTGTTCCATCGAATGCGCCCTTAGAATGAGTCGTTTATCTTTAGAACCAAGCTCTTATTAGTCTGATTTGAAAAAAAAATGTTGATATTCTATAGGATACTCATTCGGCACGTGCTTAGTAAGGTTTGCCCACCTTGTGCTGTACGGAGCGGCGACCTCAGCGGGTCCGTACGTTGCCTTAGCTAGGCCTTTGGCAGGGCCTTCGGGGCGTCGGTCTTTGGTGTCCGCTTTGCTTCTTTCCATTTTCTTACTGTTGCTTGCTCGTGCTTTATCCTGGTCTCCCTCTTCTTTCCTGACTTGCTGTTCCCGTGCGCGTTGGTCCTGTATGGGAGTGCCTTCGTGCGTGGGTTCCCCATATTCCTGTCGTCATACTGTGTGTCCCTCGCTTCTACCTCTGTTGGATCGCCGTCGCTGTTGTGGAGACGGAGGCTTGAACTACCTAATATAATAATGATAATAATCCTCTTCGTTTTAGACCTGCTGTTCCCGTGCGCGTTTGCCCCATGTGGGAGCACCTTCGTACGTGCTTTCTTGTTGTCTGAAATATGAATGTTTTTCTCTTATATTTTAAATGCCCAAGAAATCTTTACAGACTAATATGGAATTGCTGAAATATTTCCTACGAGTTTTTGATTGAAATGTAATAAAAATGTTGAGTATTGTAATCCTTTGTCGTGTTATGTTGATTTCATCAATAAATTATTATTATTAAGAACAGGAGGCGCTATGAGGAAATTTTATGCTGTGTCATAGTTTCAGGGCGTTGCCAGAAGCAATAATCGGTGGGTTAAACAACTTAATGCAGGCAGACGGCAATAGTATTTAACTTCCGCAACCTCCGAACATCTGCATTATTTTTTACATCCGCAGTCGCATCTGCATCTGCGGATGCTAGGATGGTAACATCCGCAATCGCATCCGCGGATATCAGAACTGTAAGATCCGCACTAAAGGAGGGGCGGATGCGCAGGTTTATCACTGTACGCTAAGCTCATCCATAGTGCTTAAAACTGCAAATTCTCATATAGATTGAAATGTGTGCAAGTGCTGTCCCTGTCTACAAAGCGCCATCTAAGTTTTTTCTTCCAAGTGTTGTACAAACTGGCGTCGTAAGAGAGGTGTGTGCATGCGTTTGTGGTGGGGTGAATATTCGCATCCGAGGAATATCCGCACCTTTTTTGACATCCGCATCTGCATCCGCGGATGCCAAGATGGCAACATCCTCACGTACATACGCATCCGCGGATGTCCAAAAAATGACATCCGACCCGTCACTACTAAAAATAATAATAATTTTCCCTAAGTTACACTTACCTTCGGGTCTGTCCACCTCATATTCCATATTTCAGTATTGTTGCTGTTTGATTACCGCCAACTCCACCATTATGCCATATTGTGAGCATAAAGTAGCGCAAATATTATAAGTTTGGGACACTTTCACATTTCTCAGCAAATTCTTCAATACTGATTCAACAACATTTAAATTTTCATGAAATATAGCTTACTACAGGTGTATTAATGTTACGTTTACAGGCACTAACATTACCCGTAGCTCTAAGTTACACGGCACTTGTTATAAAAACTTAATCGTTTAGGATAGATATATGCTTAGAACACTAAGAAAGAATAATGAATTATCGAATTACTAAATCAGCATATCAAAATAACGTTTTCTATGCGAAACCACAAAAACTGAAACTTCATCTGAGAAGCCAACTTTTAAGATTAATTACTGAACACACGGGATGAAGTGTTCAACTTTCGGAAAAGAAAAAGGGAAATATTCTCGCATTGTTTTAATGAAGCATCAATTGCTATGAATATAAGTCATTCTAGACATGGTGTAAGTAAATTTTTGTAAAAGCCTGAAGCGCATGATGACAACCTAAAACATATAGCTCGTCCACGCAAACTATCTGAAATTGTCGGCCGAGAGGCTGAGAGAGGCTTTGAAAGGTTACATGAATTCAAGAAATATTAAAACCTCACTTAACTTTAATGTC
Organism: Parhyale hawaiensis; assembly: GCA_001587735.2. Classification (NCBI taxonomy): domain Eukaryota; kingdom Metazoa; phylum Arthropoda; class Malacostraca; order Amphipoda; family Hyalidae; genus Parhyale; species Parhyale hawaiensis. The sequence continues at coordinate 88,727 of LQNS02278000.1, forward strand.
ACACTAAGGAGCTCTTTATGTATTACATAATTCCAAGAATTTTATTGCAAGCAAAGAAAGACGGCCCAGGACTCACGATGAAACATGAGAGTTGTCAATTGGAGTGAGTGAATTAAAGTAATGTAACTTTAGCAGATAAAAATGAAGGAATATAATTGGTCACTCGAAAACAAAATTAATTTGGAAGGCCGGGATGGTTGCCAGTTTTAATAACATGACTTTGGAAGAGATGAATAGATTTTTTCTAAGCGGCCATGTGTCACATTTGATTTGCCGAACATTTTCCTCTAATGCAGAGTCCAAATCTATGCAGGGCCATGAAGGGTGATGTCATGAACAAAATCAAATCCTTTATCAACAGAATAATGCTCCAGTACATAGTGCTAAGCACACAGAGGAATTGTTTTCCTCCCACAATATCAACTTTTCGGATTGATCAGTTGAGTCCCTGGACCTGAATCCAATTGAAAACCTATGAGCATTCTTTCAGGGCTTCTTTATCTAAGGGGAAGACAGTTTGATGGCAAGGTTTGATGGATTCAGTGCATTAAGAAATGTAGGGACAAAATACCCCTTGATATGAAATCCGTAATAATTTACGAAATCAATACAGAAGCGATGCTTGGAGGATCTACAAACTCATAGCAATGCTTGTAAATGTTGAATAATCATCTTCGCCAAAAAGGTTATGTTTTTGTTGAAGTTTGTCTGGCTGTTTGTCTATCCGTCACTCTGTCACTAAGATAACTCAAAAAGTTATGGACGGATCTTTTTTGAAATTTCAGGGAATACTGAGGTATGTTAAGAATAACAATTGATATTTATATGATCTTCATGAAATGTGTAAAACTTGTTAAGAATGTTACAAAGAGCACCTGACCAAAACAAAGTTCTTCATGATCAATCGGTCGTTCGCATGTTAGTCTCTATGTTTGTTTATATGTTTCTCAGAAAATAAGACTCAAACTTGAAGAAGGGATCGTCATGAAATTTAAAGGAGTTGTTAGAAGTGTTAAAAAGCACTAATGATCAAGTTTTGGATAAGATTGGTTAGTTCGCCTGTGGATTCGACTTAATGGTTTCTTTGCATTTGTCAGAACAAAACGCAAAAGGTTTCGGGCACACTTTTAAAAATTTACAGTCACTGTTATTAATGTCAAGAGGCACAAATGACCAAATTTTGTCGATGATAAAAGAAAATCCTGGTTTCAGGGCCAATTTGAGTTTTTCGTTCCCATTTCCTTACTTGGTGGAGGTATGCCTTCTCAGAAAGTCTCTTTAATTTTTGCTATGCATTGAACTAAATTGTCCATAAATAATTACATTTTTCTTTCTCAGTATCCTAAACTTATTTCTAGCCAAAAGTTAAAATTTTTCTAACTAGGGCCGTATAATCTAAAAAGCCCAAGGGAATCTTTAGTGCCTACGAACTAAATAATAACGTACCTGCAATGATCTATATTTCATGAAAATTTATAACCGAGAAGAAGTATTTAAAGAGTTACTAAGAAATGGTAAGTGTTCTACGCTTATTTCCACCACATTACCTTTGACTTGAGCTCTTATAAGCTCATTGGCCAATATCATAAGGATTCTTTACCATTTTGAAGAATTGCATCGTTGCCTGTAGAGAGAATAGGGGCCCGACTGCAAAGCCAACGAGTCTGCAATCGTCCGACGAGCCGTTCAACACAACACAGCTCTATGGTTGGGGCTCTGTAAACTTAATGAGATTGAGAGCCGTTTGAAAAGTGATTATGTCTAATAATATTGACACAACTGTCGAGCGGGAACATTCTATAGAACTCATTTTTGACTAGAAATACTGATTTCTGTAAATTTACGATATGGAGAGAAGACGCTTGCTGTTCCTAAAGGCATTAGCTTCCCATTGTATCTATGTGGGACGCTTTGAAAGGCTTCGATAAACACAAACTAATTATTGAGAATAGAGGCGCGTGCTCGATTCACCTGGGCTTTTCAATACACGCATGTAGCGTGTGACAACAGAACACGCATGTAGCGTGTGACAACAGAACACGCATGTAGCGTGTGACAACAGAACACGCATGTAGCGCGTGACAACAGAACACGCATGTAGCGTGTGACGACAGAACACGCATGTAGCGTGAAACAACAGAACACGCATGTAGCGTGTGACAACAGAACACGTATGTAGCGTGTGACGACAGAACACGCATGTAGCGTGAGACAACAGAACACGCATGTAGCGTGTGACAACAGAACACGCATGTAGCGCGTGACAACAGAACACGCATG
>LQNS02278000.1:141576-153943 GCA_001587735.2 Parhyale hawaiensis
TATCAGTCTTTTCATGGATAGAAGGAGAAATGAATATGAAGTTAAGATGGAATTCAAAAAAACTTACGGTTATTGGAAGCACAAACCACACTACACGTCCGACACTCACCGAGTCTCCTTACGACCTCCCTTTTAATCCTTTTATGCACCAAAATCCAGCGCTTTTCATCTGCATCATGCAGCCACACTCGTATAGACGTTCGGAAGTCGGAACACCTATTAGCGATGACGTCAAATTTTTGTGACGCGGCCTCCTCCTTCTCGATGGTCTCGCTCGCATCCTTGCATCAGGTTGTCTGTGTAAATGCCTAGTGTGGCCCCTGCATAAGACAAACAAACACGAATATATGCGTCGCACTGAAGGCTGCCGTTCAGTCCATGTACACATAGTGCTGCAGCCATGCAGTGCCCGGAGCCGCGTCTCGCTAAATCTTCCCACATCAAACCTTGTAGGCCTAGTATGAACCAGAAAATCACACCTTGTGTAATATGCGCTGAGAAAGCCTAACCTGATTTCACCCCTTACTAAAATTGACAGTACCCGAAATTTTAAAATGAAAACAAAACAGACCTACCCTCACCTAACCTACTCGATATTAAACCCGAATATTTACCAACTTACCCGAAATTAGTTCGGGTTTTCCGACAGTACGGCCTAAAGTGAGCAAAAACGGACCAAAATGTCCGCACCGTCAAATTTAGGCGAGGGTGACGTTACCCTAGTCAATGTGACCAAAAGGTTCAACCAAACACGTTTGGTTGTTAGGGCTAATGGTAAAGGTTCTTTGTATTAGCAAAACGCACACAATTGTATCTGTTAGTGTTCGTGAGATAATTTCTTCGAGTTGAGGCCTTTGACACTGAAACTAGCAAGTTCTATGTGCGTACCTATTCATTTTCCTTTGAACTACACAATCAAATGTGTTTGGTTGAACCATTTGGTCACATAAGCTGAAAATTATTCTGTGAGTACAGGCAATATTGCCTACATCATCTGTCATTATAAAGCCGCTTGTCACGCAGCAAGAGCTCTTCACATCAGCTGCTGCTCCTCTTGTTTGAATAAAAGCGCTGTGCATTTCATCGCAGTGTTGTGAGCTCAGCTGCAAAGTACTGAGAGCCGCACAAGTGATTAGGAACTCACAGCAGGGAGGAAATGTGAGCTCAGAGGTTTCAGAGAGCGAGCTTCTCAGTGCGGTACAGAGGCCTTCTCTAAAATGTCCTTTTAAAGGAGCGTTGCTAGTTGTATAGCAGCGGAACGTTGAGCGTTTTTGCAGAAGGAAATATAGTCGACCAGTACCGGTGTTCCATAGACAGCTACGGTCCTGAAGTGTTCGTAGTTCATGTAGATCTACAGGCCTCAAGCTATAGGTAAATAATCCAAGCAGAACTATAATCCGTAAATATGGGTAGTCTGTACAGAGCCGATGGTCCGTTAGAAAGGGTTGATAGATTCTGTGATCAGTTACGGTCCGAAAGTATTGGGAGTTTATGCAGGACTGCGGTCAGCAGGTATTGAAATTTCCATGTAAAACCTCTGTCAGCAAGTATTGGTAGTCAATGCACACTGAAAGCCGCACCTCCTGGCATGACCCGTACAGAACTAACTACTGTCCGCTAGTAATGATCGTCCAAACAGAAGCAGACCGCTTGAGCCTTGGTACAGCCAGCGGCGCCCTCTTTTGTCCTTCCCCACGGCGCACTCGCAATGGCCCTCCGCAGCTGCATTAATAAGCTTTGAATAATGCAACACTCAATACGTTCACCTCTACAGCTGCGTCTACACCGATAAGCGCCACCGCTAAAGCAATAGGGTTAATTTGCATTTTATTCTCTTTGCATGATTGGACGGGCGCTCTCTTAACAAGATTGCGGTGCCGCTCCAGAGGCAATGCGCATGCTTTTAAAAGCCCAAGAAATGCTGCAACGCTCAGCTTCTGATGCCTCGTGCAATTTGCTCGTCGTATTTTGACTCGATAACAAGCAAAACTGTGCGTGGCGGCGAGTTTATTGCCTGATTTTTGGCGCAGTGGCACTGCAGTGACCGTTAAAATAGAGCTGTATATGGTGCGAGAAGTGATGGCGGGCCTTGCTGTGTGGGTGTGAGGGGTGTTATGGAGTTGTAACTAACGCTGCATGGAGGTCATTGTGACAAGTGTTATGGGCTGTAACTTGCGAGGGAAGTGATTAAGACGAGTGTAATGAGACTGTAATTAGCGTTAGCGGTTACTGTAACAAGTATTATGGGGCTGTAAGTAGCGTTAGTGGTTATTGTACCAAGTGTTATGGGGCTGTAATTACCGTTAGCGTTTGTTATAACAAGTGTTATGGGGCTGTAGCTTGCGTTGGCGGTCATTGACAAAATTGTAAAGGAATTCTAAATAGCTTAGTCAGTTATGGTGAGAAGCGTTATAGACTGTAACTGGCGATAGCTACGACTGTGACGAGTGTTACTTTACTACAGCTAGCGTTGGCGGTGATTGTCCCAAACATCAGGTGGCTCTAACTACTGTAGTATTGCCGTTTACAGTTGCAACTAGCATTCGCGGCCATAGTGACGAATGTGAGGTGGCTATAACTAGTGCTGGTGGCTATTGTGATGAGTAGAGCCGTTATTTATTGCAGTTTAAGGCGTGGGTGCAATAGATTAGATTGGCGGCAGTAGACAAACCAACAGGCCAACAACTCGTGTTCATTTTTGCGATTGAACGCGTTACGATGAGGGACGTGTGAACTCGCCCTTAAATTACATAAAATATCGCATTTATAGCTCGCATTGTTGTATGAAGTCATGTGACACGTTTCATTTATCATCTCTGATAATAAATACCACGTGTCACAAGACTTCATGTGCCATGACAATTGGTTCCCTTATCAATTATTATTCAATGTTTTTGTCGGGGCAAAAATATAATTGAGGTGCAATACTTCAGTATCTGATTATTAAATTTTTGTTACTCTTTTCGTTCGGGTGATACATCATGAGAACAGATAATGCAAGATATTCGCAAGAATTAGTCTCACCATTGGGAAGAATTGTTAATTAGCGTAAACGCAAAGTATACAGTATATACCAACAATTGGTATTTTGAACTGCTATGCGTGTCGGTTGATCCACTGACATGCTATTCCCCTTTGCTATCCGACTTTTTTTGGTCCCTTCAATTTTTTTCTGTATTTGTTTTTTCCTTGTTCCTATTCCTTTCACCCCTATTGCTTAGGGGCAATAAGAGGAAGTTTTAGGTACAATAAGAGCAAATTTGAGACGCAATAAGAACAACTTTTAAGTGTAATAAGAACAATTTTTAGGTGCAATAAGAGCAATGCTTAGGATCTGTAACTGCAATATTTTAAGCGCAATAAATCCGGGCTCTGGTTATGACCCTTTTACACTGTACTTGTAAAGGCTTAGTCTACTTTTATCAGCCTGCATTTAGAGTTTGAATTTCTCATTGTATCCAATGTATCCAATGGTTTTTAGTTGAGTATTAAAGATAGGAAAATAATTTATTTTTAGACAGAATTTATTCTGATGACAATGTCCAACCAGTTAATAATCGTACATATATACTAGATTTTCCCTTTTTTCGGCCCTTTGTCTTGTAAACTATACGGACAGAACTCCTCAAATGCTAACAAAATCTTTCCCTTCACTAAATTTTTATATTATTGTAGTCAATACGGACAGAATTGGCTCCATGTTCCACCATGAGGACCTCCTGCCTGACCCTCTGCATTCATATCTGGTATACATTTTTAGTTGTTCCAAATGCTGTCTGCATTCGTTCCCTGTACTCTAACAGTTACTAATGTATACGCCCTACTCTGTAAAATGCGCTTTCAAGTCTTTCATTAATAATTACTCTGGCAATGTTGCTCACTATTCAATGGAACATTTTTTTTTTTGCGAACAAACGACCTAGTCTCGGGGGATTAACTGGAAAATCAAATTTTGCGTATTTTCTATTTATCTAGGGAAACATCGATATTTATACAGATTTCTTCTTCATGCCTGCTAAAAATGAAATTATTCATATCAGAATAGATTCAAGCAACTAACCCGTCGTTCTCCAAAGATGACTACGCTTCGGAACATTGTAGAAATGTACAATGAAAATATTTCAGGACAATCTGCATGATATATAGAATAAATTGCATCATCGTATATTATTAAGTAAATTTGTTTATGCATTAACTCCGCATGTTCATAATAGAAAATACAACTGTATGAATAAGTTCTGTCCGGTATAAATATTTGTCCTTTCCACGTTTTTCGATTTGAAATGGTTTGCAAGTTTTTTATTGTTTTGTATAAATATCTTAATTCTGTGCAGTTGCTTCACTGTCCTGACATGGCTAGTTGTTGAGATAGTGTGAAAAGTTGCAGCGGTAACGTGGAGTTACGATGCTTTCTGCCGACACATTGCTTTTTCTTTGCAGCCGAACATAGCAAATTTGATAAAGTTACGAAATGACAAATATAATTTGGCATCTGCCTGGGTTTCTTTTGCATAGCTTATGTTTCCTAGGGCTGCTCGACTAGATATATGTTGGAAGAACAGAAAGGGTGTCCCAAAATTATTTGAAAAATTCCAACCTACGTTTCCTTACAATGAAATAAGCGCAATTCACTCTATAGGAGCATGTCCGAAAATGCTTCGTCTAAGAGAGACGAATAGTTAAACTTAAGAAGTACGATTTACTTCACCGGCGGACTACTTCAATTTACAGCAAGGAAAAAGTTGCACTTCAGGCGCTTGTTTGCACTGAGCAGTCGGTCTGCCGCGTATTTACTCACAGACGACAATGCACCAAGTATTGCATAGTAAGCTCGTTGACTTCTACAATAGGATACCATAATTCGACGAGTTTTAATTACCGAAGCGTCAATCCTGAGGGTTGGATTTATCGAGCAAAGATGAATATTTGGTCTTGTCAAGAGTAATCGGAATGCGATGATCACCTGACAGTCAATCGGAAATTCAAAGAAGGGAATTGAATGTTTAGGATCGTAGTACCGGACTAGCGGACTTCCGTTCGATAGCCGCATATGAAGCTTAATTAAATAGTTTTGAATTATGTTATATTAGATAGTGGTTTAGGTTTAGTTATGTTAGATTTTTGCTTCATCTAAATCGTGTACAAGAGAAAAGGTGCTCCCGTAGTTGTGTTCGGCTATAGCTGGCTAACAGAAAGGTTCCAGACAAGCTAATGATTATCAGACTAAATTATTTCGATGAAGGTGATGGAATCGAACGGTCCTAACGGAGCTGCAGCTGCTGCACTCTGTTGCTGCCCAGCTCCTGCCCTCCAAATTACCACCTCCTTGCAAGGTAACGAATGTCGGGCGTTAGCCTAACGTAGCGCGTCAGCGGCACCGTGTCATTACCGTCGGCCCGTGACGAAAGTGACACATTAGGCCATAAAGTAAGGCATAGTCGGCCCTAGTGTGTTCTCATTAGGTACGATTAAGAGGTCGAACCTGCTCCAATCTTCATGGTTCAGTTGTTCAACAGGTGAGCCATGCCTGCCCGAGCACCAGAAGACTTCAGCAATACTGAGCAGTGCAGGCAATTACGACAGAGAATAAGGTGCGGCGTTCTTCTTGTGTGATCACTTCACTATCTCTTCAACGCCCGAGATGCTCAAAATATGTATATATATATATATATATATTTATATATATTTAAAGTAACAGAATAACAACACCAAAGTTGGCCCGCAACTCGTGTCGTCTCAGCCCGTGTGCTGCCCTAGTCGTTGACGTCAGTACGGACTTTGCTCATACGTGTGGGTGCAGAGCTACTTCCTGAAAATGCCGGACTAATGTCTACTGTACATGTTCTGACTGAAACTAACTAAATTAGCAGTGGTGGTCCACTTGTGCTATTGATCGATGGTTTATCATATATTTTTTTAAAAGAAATTATAAGCAGAGTCCACAATCTCCTTTCGAAAAAGAAAAATGTATAACTCAGTGAGTTCGACAAGTGATTACTAATATTACATAATAATCACACCAGTCAAAAGCATTGGAAATGTGACAAAAAATGTCTGAGCTTTGTAAACCAAAAGATTTAGGACGCCATCGATAGATGCGGCTTCACTAAGTTAACTAAGCCCAAAGGCTTGAATTGTCCGGGACTAAAAGCATGCTGGTGACTTGGATTCGCATTTTTCATTCGACTTTCAGGCATTAATTTAAACCAGCTACCTGTGAACGGCCCAAAAACTCAACCCTGCTTCTGAAAGTTATAGGTTTGGCATTCCTTAACACCGGTAATACGATCCACTTTGGTGAAAGAGACGTTCAACTCTGATGCTCCTACAATGATGATCCTATTTGGGGTTAACATAACACGGCTAATACCAGCCAAACGATGTCTGCTTTAATCTGTCAGCTCTTTCAGCTTGTTTCCAACTTCGCCATAGGAAACAAGCGCTCGTGCCTGAACAACATTTCTTAGTAAGATGATTTTAGTATAATCCAGGTTGCTGTCATTCTCTTTGTAATGTCACAATTCCTACTCAAGTGGTAATTATTTCAGGGTTTACTAAAGAGCATAAATTAGAAGCTAAAATGACAGACGAAAATGGGATGTTGAACTATTATGCTGCATATCCTCTCATTCTCTCAAGGCAACCACACAAATCAGATGAGACAGCCTGACGTGAATGTGACGAAGTTGTAAATTGTACTCATGACACACGTGGAGAGTAATGCAAAGTTCTGTTCTAAAATAAAATTGCTGGAAACTATGAGAGAATGTGTGTAAAACGTGAATTTTAACGCAGGATAGGCAAAAAGTGACTCGTTTATAGTTTTTGTTTTGTACAATTTGCCCGCTATATAACTTATTCTTAATATACAAAAATTTTATTTCACAAAAAAATTAAAGAATATAAATGCAAACATTTTTTGTAGGTGAGTAGAAACTGAGGTTGTGACAAAAATGCTACGTCATTTTCAACTCTTTGCATCAATTTTTGACTACTAGTCGGTTCAATGTGGGCCCAACCGGTTTTATCCAATGTTACTATTTATGTTCTGCATTTTTACTTACCGGTACTCGATATACGTAATATACGTACTCTTGATTGAGCGTAGATGTATTGAGTACCAGGAAGTGAAAATTCTGAGCATAAATAATGAAACAGCATAAAACAAGAGGGAAGTATTTAAGGAGTACTCTTGCACTTATAATATTCCTGTTTCACTATATATAACAAATAAAATACAAAAATTGTGCACACCGAATTCTAAACATTAAATGAAATGATAAAGGATAATTTTAAAAATTCATTTTTTACACTGTCGATACAATTAGAATACCCTCGAGAGATTCAATTTTCCCCTTTGTTTCGATCATTCTTCAGCAAATATTAATAGTCCACGTTCTAGGGGGTGTCTGTGTACATTCCTCTTTCACGGCTCTACCATGTATTTTCCTGTTCCATATGATGAGGACATTAAAAAACTGGGTAGAACTTTCGCAGCGGTACATTTTTGAGAGGGGGGAGGCACGGGGGCCCAAATTTAACAATTATGGCTTGATTTTTTTTATACTTGCTCAGAACATGTATTTTTGTTTAAGATACATATTTTGTGCCTACAACTTATTTATTTAGGCTTTAGTTTTTTGAGATAATTTGGTTTATATATCCCTGCATATCAAAGCTAAGCGACCAGTTATCAACAACCAAATAAACCAGTGAGTGGAGTGAAGAAGAGGAGAAAGACGATAGTTAGGGGGGTTGGTCATTAGGTATATAACAGGGTCTGCAGGAACTCTTAAACTCCATGGACACTGAAAGCAGCACAAGCAGACTACTAAGCAACCTCCAGAATTGCTACTCGCCTAATCCACTGTCAAATCAGCACACAACCTATAGCAGCATCCAACCGCTCAGAAGAAATAAATAGAAGCATTTGTCTGGATACAACAGCACCTCATAACGACAACCGCTCTCCTGTAACTTCGTACAGACTGCTTCCCACCCTACCAGCCAACGGCCTAAAGATGATCCGATGAGCGATCGAAACGCGTCGCCGAATCCACCAGCAGCAAGATACGATTCACACAGTCTTGGCCAACTCCTGCACCTGACGGACTAGCAGACTATTTTCACAGTTCGATCGTTTCAGAAAACCAATAAAGAAATTCTATGAACAAGATATGACGTTCTTGTTAATGAAACCTGCATATAAATATAGATATATATATTTTTTTTTGGGGGAATTTCAAACGAATAGAACTCAATGAATTGTCATGCTAGAGTAAAAACAATGGCCGTTTTAGAATCCTTGAAACATTCCTATCAATCTATAGAGCTGGATTCTCCATTTTAGCCCTCTAAATATTTTTTTTTGCAGCTCAAAACTGAATATCTTAATTGTTTTTTTCCCTATATTTTAGTTAGGAATTGCAACGAAATAGAAGATGGAGAATCCAGCTGTGATAAAAAAAATATAAGAGGGTAAAAATGGAGAATCCATCTTTATGTTGTTGTAAGGAATGTTTCAAGTATTGCAAACTGTCATTGTCTTTATTCTAGCATGGCAATTCATTGAGTTCTATTCTATTTGGCCAGGTAGTATCGGCCAGGATGGTATTAATTTTTTGATAATATTGATTTTTATCAAGAATGGCAACACCTCTTACCTTGTCGGCTCTGCACGCGATAATGGAATATTCTTTGTGGAAGTTGGATAATAGCGACAGATCGGTCATAGAAAAAATTGGAGAGAATACTTTATGTTTAGTATACGAGGTGTAAATGTTATCACAAGTCTCATATATTTGTTGGTTATTTCGGAAAAAGAAAAGTTGGGGCGCAGTGGTTGAGATTTCAGTCTGTTAGCTAAGCCTTCATAACCTATATAATCTATACTATAATAAGAGAGCTGTCTGTCAGTCCGTCCGTCCGTCTGTCCGAAGCCTTATTTTTCCCCTATCTAATGCTGAAGAAAAAAATTCCAAGGCACCCAACTTTTTTGTTGCGGAGAGGGTATCTTGGATACGGGGAGGCACTTGGACGCTTGCCTGCATGCCCGTGTTTGGACATGTTCATTTTCAACGGTGCTACGGGTGATGTCACTAATTACGTCTCATCTAGACTATCAACCCTTTTGTTGAGCTGAGATGTTTTCAAATGTATATTTCTATGACTTATTCATCAAAAAGCTTGCGCTTGGTGCACATCCAACCTTTTGTTGAGCCGAGATGTTTTCAAATGTATATTTCTATGACTTATTCATCAAAAGGGTCGCGTTTGGTGCACTAGTGTTTATAATAATCCGGCTTGACGCTGGACCACTTCCCTATCTCTTCGATCATTTTGGAAAACTGCTTTCGCTTACCGCAAACATGCTAATTATTAGTCTCATATACGTTTTCCTTTTCAAAATTAGGTTCCCAGTTAATAAATCAATAGCCACCACAATATTAAACAGATATGGACAACCCGATGTATCAACCTTCAGAAAATATGAAGAATTCACTAGAAAGCTTGCAAAGTCAAAGCTGAACTTACACTTTCTAACCTGCTGCAAAGCCTATCAAGTCATCCAAAAATTTCTTCTCTTTCGTTTGTACCGACAGTCCCTTCAGCACAGCCTACTGTACAAATCGTGGCAATTGAAACTCTTAGACCTAAAAATTCAAACGCAACATAGTAACATTGTCAACCATACAAATTCGACTAACCAGTACCTACACTAGCGGGCAAAATAAGAGAACGATTTTCTTTATTTGAAAATAAAGTTTAACCATGTAGAGTAGGTTAATGAAGCTTTTGATGGGGCCTTAAGGAGTGTATTTAATACATTTCTACAAAATATCAGAACAAACATAACTATATTTAATACATTAGAGCAATCTAACAAACAATAACAAAAATTGAACAGTGCAAAATAAGAAAACGATTGTCTCTAAATACAATTTTACAAACAAATAACATGGAACAATGGTCAATTTTAGGTTCAGAACAATTAGTATGGAGTACTAAAACCTTTATTTTCAATAACTGTAGCACAGCGACGATTAAACGACATAACAAGTTTCGTACAAAACTCTGGAGCTATTTTTTTTTTTCATTTCTCTTCAATTTTAGTTCACAGATCCTTTACTGTTGATGGTTGTCGTTCTCTTACATTGTCACCTATAATTTTCCATAAATTTTCAATAGGATTAAGGTCCGGGCTTTGGGCAGACCACTTCATGACGTCGATATTCTCTTCCGCAAAATATTCCTTTACTTTCTTTGCAGTATGGCACGGGGCATTGACCTGCATAAAAATTGCTGGCTGGTTTGATGATGATCGTAGAGATGGGATAGCATATTGCTGTACAAGACTGAGATACACATTAGCATTGACAGTTTCTTTAATGGCCACCAACGGTCCAACCCCATCAGATGAAAACATGCCCCACACCATTACGCTACCTCCCCCATGCTTTGCAGATGTTTTGACACATTTCGGGTTCAGCCTGTCACCTGTGTGTGCACGTCTAACATACCGTCTGCCATCAGATCCAACCAAATTAAATTTACTTTCGTCGCTGAAATGCACTCTTTCTCAATCTTCATCTCTCCAAACGATTTGCCTTTATGCATATTCAAGTCTTGCTTTCTTATTCTTCTTACTGATAAGTGGTTTAGTGGCAGGACTGCGTGCCTTTAACCCACATGCATTGAGGCGACTAGAAACTGTATAGTGAGACACTTCTATGTTGTTATTGACCTTCAGCTTTTTGGAAATTCCCTATGCAGTTTCGAAAGGATCCTTCTGGGCATAGCGTTTCATAATCCTATCAACTCGTATGGATGCTTTTCGAGGGCGGCCTGCAGATACCGGTGATTCCAGCTGTTTCTTTTCATCATAGAGATTCAAAGCACGAGAAACAACGCTCTTGGATCGGTTTACCTCTCTTGATATGGCCGAAAGCTGAGGACCTGAGGACCTAAGCTTAACAAGTTCTTCCCGGAGCTCAGGAGTAACTTTCACGTGAGCTGGCATGTTTCTAGAATGGTGTAATCGTAAGAGTGGCAGTTCTAGAAGTCATGTACACGAAATTGAATGTTGCCAGACGACCGGGGTAAGTGTGAAAATGTTTTAGAGACGATCGTTCTCTTATTTTGCACTGTTCAATTTTTGTTGTTGTTTGTTAGATTGCTCTAATGTATTAAATATAGTTATGTTTGTCCTGATATTTTGTAGAAATATGTTGAATACATTCCTTCATTAACCTACTCTACTTGGTTAAACTTTATTTTCAAATAGTAAAAATCGTTTTCTTATTTTGCCCGCTACAGTATCTCAGATCAAAAATTCATTTTCAGTTCTTTACTACCTCCGTTTAGTTCACTTTGTGCAGTCCGACACCAAGAAATTCATAGATAGAACTAAATCCTTCTATAGCAGAAAGTTGAATGCATTAGGAGCATCCCCAAACTTGACCTCCTGTAATCCAGATAACGTAATTTTCAATACTCAAATACAACACTTCAGCCAAGCCTCAACTTCCTATTGACGTTTGGTCTGGAATTTTGCCTACCCATAATCAAACCGGACTATTACAAACATTCCATAGGTTTTGAAGGCCTAACTAATAGACTGAAATCTCAACCACTGCGTCCCAACTTTTTTTTTCCGAAATAACCAACAAAATGAAAGAGATTTGTAGTAGCATTTACACCTCGAATACTAAACATTAAAGTATTCTCTCCAATTTTTTCTAGGCCCGATCTATCGGTATTATCCAACTTCCACAAAGAAAATTCCATTCTCGTATGCAGACCCGATAAGGGAAGAGGTGTTTCCATTCGTGATAAAAATCAATATTGTCAAAAAATGAATGCTATCCTGGCCGATACAACCAAGTTCACTGTTTATGATTCACATACCGATCCCTTCAAACTTAGGCTTATATTTATCGACAATAGGTTTTTGAAAAAACTGTTAGACCAAGACATCATAACTGCTTCGATTTACTGTTCACTTTACAACTCAGGTGCTGCCCTTGGAATCATGTACGGGCTTCCAGAAGTACACAAAACCCGCGCCCCATTACAACCAATTCTATCTGTTGACAAAACACCGTCCTATCCTATCGCAAAATTCCTCGTTCCATTATTCGAACCTCTAACAACTAATCAGTACAACTTGGGCAATTCATAATACCTAACAACAATTTTTTTTTATTTAAGAAGGCCTAAAACGTGATGGTGTTAGCAATGTGGGACCTAGAGGGCGATTGACCACGGTGCGCTATGGGGTCCTTATATAAGCGTCGAGCGGCACGGGAAGCGGAGGAGAATCGGGCGAGTGCAGTCGGAGGAAAAAGCGTCAGACATGGTTGTGACG
>LQNS02278000.1:163703-182016 GCA_001587735.2 Parhyale hawaiensis
TGGTCACGCAGTAAATGCGCTCAGTTATGCTGATGATATGGTCCTTGCTTCTCCCCATTCTAGTGGACTGCAAAAATTGGTCTCTATTTGCGAGAGCGAAGCCAGCAAACTGTGTATTGAATATAATACTGTTAAAACTGTTTGTATGCACATTAAACCTAGGAGAAGTAACCTGCCCTCCGATAAAGTTACTCGATTTAATGGTGTCGATCTCACTTATGTAGACAGCTTCTCTTACCTGGGTCATAAAATCACTAAAAATTTTCTTGATAACCAGGATATAGAGAAAGAAACGCGAAAGCTCCACGCAGTGGGCAACATGCTAATCAGAAAGTTTGGTCACTGTTTGGATGACGTTAAATGCCAGCTCTTTCGAAGTTACTGCTAATTCTTGTACTGTAACTCGCTTTGGTCTAACTTTAAGCAGAAATCGATTGGACGCCTACGTGTTGCCTATAATGACAGACTTCGGCGCCTGATGAATGTGCCGAGGTCTACGAGTGCAAGTATGATATTTGCTCTAAAGTATACAGATTGTCTCAAAGTCAGAACAAGAAAATGCGCGCTGAGTCTCCAGCTCAGGATAGAAAAATCTGATAACGCCTTACTCAATGTGATCCGTAACGGGCCTGGTTACAAACTATCTAACATGTATAACCGATGGCAGCGCATACTATTTCCGAGCAGGGGCCAAACAATGAGCCGCAATGCAGTTTCATTAGTAATGATAGTATTACCTGGTCTTAGTATCTAATGTAACTTTAGTATTAAGCTGTCTCCTGTGTACCATTCCATATGTGTACTTAATAAAGCATATTATTATTATTGCCCATGGCGTACTTATGGTTTTTAATTGTAATTGCCTATTGGAGACGCACATTACGTACGATAGGCTGACTATCAACAAGATAGCTGGGTGTAGCCTTCAAGACTTCGTATGGCAAGAGCCTGCTTAATAGAATTGTAGCACCTAGTACCTCTCATTGCCCTCAGAATTGCCCAGTAGAGCTTTCTGGTATCATCTGGCTGGCAAGATACATAATTGTTGTACTATTGCACACGCAGTGCTACATACAATTGAATTAGTGCACAACACAGGCGGCAGAAAGCAGCTCACTTTCAAAATGTTATTCGCTTCTAAGACGTTGGGCGCCTGTCCTCTGGAAACAGTTGTAGCAGTACCTATATTCGCTTCTAAGACGTTGGGCGCCTGTCCTCTGGAAACAGTTGTAGCAGTACCTATATTCGCATATTGCACTTGGCTAATACAAAGTAGAGGACTACGCAGGAACACTTTGGTTGTCTTTGGCTTGAAACCCTCCTAACATGAATTTCGAGTCTACTCGGATACCCACTGCGTGCATTATAGCACATCATGCGACAACACAATGATATGTACTGTACAGTCAGCCCTCAACAGACCCTGCTCCCAAGGGGGGGAAGTGTGGACACACACTACTGCGTCGCTTCTACTGCACAGCTTTCGGGTCGCTAGAGCCAGCTGTATTTTTTTTTTCTCAGTGATATCTTGTACAGACGACATTGTTTACTTTAGTGGTTCACTGTACCTGTCTCAATCACAACTTTAGAGGGTTTTATTTCCACAAAGGTTGCATTACTACTCTTACTCATTTTGCTTCGTGAGCAACAAGTCAAGGAATGACCAGGAGAAAACTGTCCAGCACGTCTGACTGTTAAGCATTTGACCCGAAAGAAAAGCAATGCTCGCTCTCCCCTGGCGTTCGTATGGATGGCAGAGATTCACCAAAATTGCATAGACTTTCATTAGCCCGAGCCTGGATTTCGTTTGGAGTCTACCGAGCAGCAGAAGCTGCAATCACGCCAGCTGCAGCAGGCAATAAGCTGCCTCAGAGACCTCGGATTATCCGCAGAATTATATACCACAGTGCGGCGGTGTGGCGCACTTCCTTGTTTGCTGCGTGGGGGCGTGTTGAGTGTTGGTACTAAGGGCAGCAGCGGAGGGAAGGTGCAGCGTGCGGCATATCTGTACAGTGCCTTCAGTCTCTTATTTAATTCCTTGTCAGTATATTACTTTACTTGTGAATCTACTTGCGCACCTGCCTATTTATCCCCTTATCTAAATACTTGTCTACCTACCTTGCTACCTTGGAAGATCGGAGGACGAGGTTCAGATTGTGTTTTGCGTTCCAGTTAAAGTAAATTTAGCTAGGATACAATTGAGTGAAAAAGGGCTAAGGCGACTCCAATGCGCACTGTGCGATACTGAGATAGTCTAAACAGGCGAACTTTAACTGGTCCAGATCATCAGTCCAGAGCGTCCAATTTGCCATTTTGGTTAGCGGTTCGGGCTGTCATCGGTGCGCAATTGCCACCCGAAGCTCGGTCAGCAATGGTAAATCGAGCTCTCACGACTGAAGTCCGGAGAAGTTAAGGCTAAGCACATTAATTATCTCGTCCACACAGCGATATGAAGATATATTTTCTAACCGACCTCGTACTTAAATGACTCAACACGTGGGTGTTTCGTTACTCGGAAGGAATAAACAAAAAGAAGTAAAATAATAGCGACTCGCTACTCGCCCTGCCAAATTGTAACGAGCGAACCTTACTTGTACAGCCCGCTGAGGCGAAACGATTAGTGTGGACTCGACCCTCGTGTCCGGCGTCCAGAGTTCACTGACTCTGAGAGACTTTTTATGGAGGTTGTGATAGGCTGCGGGCTGTAGTTCCGAGAGGTCATCTGCATTCTGAGCGTATGACTGTCAGCCCCTGCAGTTATGGGAGCAACAGTGACTGTGCCGGGGTGCCGCTGCGGGAAGCCTATAGGGACCCGAACTATAATGTAACAGTTTCAGCAATACGCATAGGATTATAATGTCAGAAATTTTTTTCATTGTCGATTCAGGGCATGGCGATTCCAAAGAATAGATTTTAGAGTTTGAATAAATTCAATTAAAACGCTTCTAACTTTACTCAAATACTTTCCGTATTTGAGTCGGCAGGTGCAATTCGGATGGAAAGGAACATTATTAGAGTATAAGTTTTAAGTGTACCTTATGTGTTTGGAGTGGCTGTAGGACAGTTGGAAGAACCAGTTGCCACAGTGAGGCAGTAGCACAATGATATTCTGCCAGAGAAGAATTTTTGTTGAAAGATTATCATAGGCTATCGAAAGGCGCAGGAGATGACGTGTTTGTCGACTCTCCGGGAACCCGATTAGATGATTACAAAATGGCACTGTGATTACAACGGGCTTTCCTCAGGACGGTCAAGGTTAGAGGCAGGCAGAAGGGTCGGCCTCGAGGCAGGTTATATTGAGACTCTCGTCTTTATTATTGGACGCTAGACGGACCCTGAGGTGGAGTAGCTCTTGAACTCTTATTGGACCCTGAGGTGGAGTAGCTCTTGAACTCATATTGGACCCTGAGGTGAAGTAGCTCCTGAACTCATATTGGACCCTGAGGTGAAGTAGCTCTTAAACTCTTATTGGACCCTGAGGTGGAGTAGCTCTTGAACTCTTATTGGACTCTGAGCTGGAGTAGCTCTTGATATATTTTGGGCCATACGTTGACTGGGATAACAAGCAGACTGGGTATGTGTCACATTTGGCAGTAGGTCCAGATGTAATCATTCATGAAGCGAAGAACTTTTGGTTTTTCCTTTCTGCTTGTAAAAGTTTATTGAAACAAATAATTGAAAACAGCTCGCTTCCGATTTGAAAAATATTGCAAATGATCACTTTTTATATCAATGGCCACAGCCAAGATAGAGTAGGAAACAGGCTCTAGATTTAGAATGAATAAGCATAGGAACATTATTATGCTGTACAAGAAGAAGACACGCAAACACTAACGCTCACGCCGTCACGGACCATACCACTTTAATTTATTAAGTAAGCTGATCTTCAAAATACAGGAGAAAGATTCAGTATAGATATTAAAAGAAGCTTTTTCTTGACCTCAATATGTCGGAGCCTACTGTTATGGCGGCCATGGAGACAATCTACTGCTGACGGAGGCAGCAGTTTCGTCCCTCGGTTCACTCACACTACCCGGCCGACACGCTCCGATTTCCAGCTCTTCCCTCATTGAAGTAGGTGCTAATTTTTTTTTTTTTGATGAAGCATTGCCACACAGATGGCAGGACTTCAATGACTGTGGAATACGGGCGCCTACATCAGTGTTTAAACTTAGCAACTCAACACCAAGTCGTACTGATATTTGGGAGGCTGCATAAGATAGTCAAAAGTTGAGGAAACTCACGCAAATGCTTAGAATATTCTACTCAAAATCTTCCTGTTCTTTGCATGCATAGACAGAATGGTCCCACGACCAAATGACCTTAAGGTTCATTCATAAAACCGTCGTTATCTTTGTGACACGAGCGACAGTAAGACAACAATTAACATTCACTTAATAATAATAATAATATATCTTATAAATAATCAGCTGCCGCGACTACAACAGCAAACTCAACAACCTGGATACTACTGGCTGGTATTTACAAGCTAGCGAATCACAGTCAAAAATGCAGCATGCTCCGTCCCTGAAATTCTGCGTAAATACAATAGTGCACAGGTTTTCTGACGTCTATTTGATGGTCAAAGCTCACGCAGTCGGGCTTTTCAGTATCATGTGGCACACCCTTTGAAAGTGTATATATAATCCTGAAATGGAGTTGCATTGATTTATGACAACAGCAATGCTTTTAGAAGTAATTTCACTGCCAATGTACAAAAAATTTCGTTTTATCACCTTATCTAAATTTCATGCGAGTTTAAACTTACTCCTAGATTTGATAATCGCTTCATGTACCACCCTTACAGTGACTCATCTAACGAATAAAACGCCTAAAGAATTAATGAGGCGCAATTTAATTTCTTACTCTCCTTTAGGTTCATTAATTTCAGTTTGAGAATTTCCTGGGAGCTGTCAGTCTCTCCTCATTTCATGTCCTGTCGAACTCGTCATTCATTATGACGCATTACAGCTTTGTGCCATCTCCCTGAGCAAGAATTATACATCCATACTTCCTATTGCACTGAACTCAAGGAAATGCAGAGGCTGACGTAATTGGATTCTGTCGCTCATTCCCGCATTGTTCTTGCAGCCATTTGAGGAGCTTGCGTCAGGATGAGCATATATATAATTATGGTATTAACATGGTAGCGCCATGGACTTCAAACTTTCGTTCGGTATATCGAAAATACAGTTTATTTATTAGCAGTCTATGATCCTGGCCAGGATTAGCTGTAAAATCTTAAAAATATCATACATAAAATGCGATGGAAATGAAATGCAACAAATGGTGCTATTGTAATGAATACAGACACTACGAACGACAAAGGGTGGTTTCAACTTTCTCATTTATAAAGTAGAACTCGTAAAGCAGGTATAACATTCGTAGAATATTTTCTTTAGCTAACCCCATTGTAAGTCTTAAAGTTCTACTACTAAGCACGTGATTAATTAAGTTTCATTGCTTCTAGTTTGTGATCGTTCAGAATGGAGTTTGCTGTTGCAACATTTCCCGACGAATGGCACTGCATGCAGTCTACGTCTCTAAACTTTTTCAGTTGCGGGAAGTTTTAGTTTCAAGGAACTTTTCTGTTTTAGGAGCATCTGCTTGGAGTGCTACTGTATCGAGATAATCTAATTCTTTTAGAGATTCGAACTGTCCTCAACTTCGATTGCGGGGATTTCATTAACCACCTTGGATAGAGTTGTGGGTAGTAATCGAAAACCGTTAGGCAGGAAATGACCGAAAACTTCTTCCGTTCTTCCAAGTACAATCAGTTTGCGGTTACCATCTGATATATATCTATCTATCTATATTATACTAAAAGTCTGTGAACCGGTCTTGCTTGTTTATTTCTGTCTTGCTTGTGTCTTGCAGGCAACCGCTCACAACTGGTGAGTCTAGCATTTTTTGTAGATACTCGTTCTCTGCGTTTTTGATCTTTTATGAAGCTAGCGGCAATTAGAATATGCCGGGAAATTTTTCTGAAAAGCCCCCGCACGATGAAACTATGCGAATATTTCTCTGCCTTCTTTAATGGCTTCGAACGCATTTTCAGCAGCGTAAGATGTAAACATTTCGAAGTTATTTCAGTGCGGCACTAGCTCATCAATGGTAACAAATTTTTGAAGTATTTCTGTGCAATTGGATGCAAAAATATTGTCTCGTCTTAGTCACGGTCGCAAGAGGTCCTGTGCGCAAGAGATCCGGGGGTGGCCTGCTAATTTACCTGAGCTCTCTGTATCCTCTTCCAATTATGATCTGGTGCTGTGTTCGGAGACGCTCGAGTCTAGCCATCGTCATATTTCTGAGCTGATTATGCGGAATTTTGAGAAGCCCACATAGCGGTTGTGAGACTCGTCCCTAGATTTAGAGGTATGGCTGCTTAAGTTCGAGAAGGTGTTATTGTGTCTTGGCAGAATGAATATGAGTGTCCATGTTGTGAGCTGTTGGTGCTTCGAGTCTGTGGCTCATTCAGGAACTTTTTATTTGTTTTCAGTGTATCCCAGCCCGTCTGCTGATGATAGGGTCTTTGATTGTTATTTAGATGCAATGGAAGGATTCAGTCATGGGATAGGCGTTCTGCTTTTGTCTTTATGGGTGATTTTCATTGTCACCATGTGGAATGCTTAGGCTCTGGAAGGCCCAATAGCCATGGCCATGCAGCCTTCGATTTCGCGACTGCCTCTGGTTGTGAGCAGTTGGTTGAGGGTCCTACCCATTAGATGGGAGGTGTTCTTAACCTCCTGTTGACTGATGTTCCTGTTTGGTTGGAGGGTCAGTGTCGTCTCCCATTGGTTCCTCCTACCATGGTGCCCTCTGTGCGACGCTACAAGTTTATCAGTGGGTCCCTAGAGTCACTGTTAGGCGTGAGATGTTTTTGAAGTCCAGGGTGAATTTGTATGCCATTTCTGGCACCATCTTTGCTCTACCTTGGGGTGTTGTGAGTGAGTCTCCTGATCCTGGGTCTACTTTGGATCGGCTTTTCTCTGATATGGTGTTTGCCTGTGTCCCCTCCCGCTTCATTACGGTCAAGACCGGAGATGAACTCTGGTTTGAGGATGCCTGTAGGAGGGCGCACCAGTTGAAGCGGGAAGCATATGCCCGTTGGTGTACTAGCCGGTCTGCTATTGACTTTCAGCGTTTCAGGGAACTGGAGCGTCTGGCTGGGGCTACCTATGAGGAAGCTTAGAGGGAGTATAATTTGAGGTCCAGGGAGTTATTAGCTTCGTCTGTTAGCTCACATAAGTGTTGGTCCACTTTGAAGAGTGCTGTGCTTGGTGCGAGCTCTTCTGTCTCCCTTTTAATTGGTGCTGGTGGTGACCATGTTGTGGACCCTACTGCCAAGGCGGACGTTTTGTTGCGCTACATTGATGGGAAGCAGAGCCGGGACCGGGTGCGTATTCCTTTAGCGTGTGATCCAGAGCCGAGATTCTCCGGTTTTCCTTTAAGGTCTTCTGAAGTGCACCGCCTTTTTCTTGACCTGGACCGCTATGAAGGCACTGATCCATCGGGTGTCTCCTCTGTTTCTTCGGGGGTGGCTGGTGTGCTCCCAGCCCCGCTTGCTACTGTGTTCCGTTGGATAGATGTTTGGGCTGTGCTCTTTTTCGGAATACTGGCGTGTTACTCATGTGACGCCTGTTTAGAAGGGCTCTGTCTCATCTCGAATCTCCAATTACAGACCCATCTCGATCACACCTGTTTTGTTGAAAGCATACGAGAGGTTGGTTGCCTCGGGGTTGGGTTGCTTTCTTGAGAAGCAGGGTGTCCTTCCCCCAACACAGTATGGTTTTCGTAAGGGCTTGGGAGCTTGTGATGCTCTGCTTCACATTTCTCATGTATTGCAGCTGGTACTTGATAGGGGTCATGAGTCAAGGTTGGTCCAGCTTGACTTCAGTGCTGCTTTTTGATTACGTGAATCACCTTGGGCTGCTCCATAAGCTAAGATTGATGGGAATTGGTGGTTCAGTTTTCGCGGTTATTAGCCAGTTCTTATCTGGCAGACGGCAATGTATAGTTGTTGATTTGAAGAGGAGTGAGTTTTTGAATGTGGTTTCTTGTGTCCCACAAGGTAGTGTTGAGAGCCCTTTGTTCATCGTATCTACAGCGGACCTGTTTGATCTTGTTCTTAATTTACGTGTTGGTTACGCTTATGATGTTACTTTGCTGGCTGTTTCAAATAATCCTAATAATAGGTTGGAGGTTTCAAAATCTATTCAGCGTGATTTGGAAGATAAGTAATTTCTGGTGTTCTAGGTGGGGGATGAGGCTAAATGCTGGTAAGCTTAAAACCATGATCGTGTCCAGGTCACGTACAGTGAGACTTGTTTTCCCTGCACTCATAATGGATGCTGTGTCACTTCCTGTAGTTAATGACTTGGTAATCTTGGGTGTCAATTTTGATCCAAAGTTGACGTTTGAGCCCCACAACCGTTCGGTTACCTCACGAGCATGACAACCGGGCTTAAATGTGCTTTGAGGGTGTTTGGCTCGGTAGTTGACACGTCGATCCTTTAATTGCTATGTCCTCCCCCTTCTGGAATGCTGCTCTTTAGTCTGGGGTTTTGCTGTCGATTGTCATCTGGGCTTGCTTGATATAGCGGTTCGTCGATGTGCGTTCATGCAGGATGGTGTTGTGTTTGTGATCTGGCGCATCGTCTCAGAGTTGGTAGGGTCTACTTTCTCTATAAAATATATAATTGCCCTAGTCATCCACTGCCGGTTTTTCTTCCGGAGCCATTTGTTCGGGTGAAGTATACACGGCGTACTGGTGCTCTTCATGAGTTTGCCTTTGAGCCTGTACACTGCCGTGCACGCCACTATTCTCATTCGCATTTGCGTGGGGGTTTGTTAACCTTATGGAGTTTTCTCCGTTCCCACATCGCCAGTCTAGTGTATCTTAATAATAATAATATTAATTAAAAATGCAATCTGTTTATACTCCGTGCAATTCAATGCACGTTTTGCGGAAAAGCACCTGCAGACTTAGAACAACGAGAGATATTTTATAGAGAGTTAACGAGTTAGAGAAAGCAGCCCAGGAGATGTATGCATCCCAAGTTAGTACGCTAGTTGGAAATTGATCATACTTATAATAATCATGGCGGAAGAAGAGTCCAGCAACGTAAACAATAAAGAAAAAAAATGCAACTTTTATGTAACGCTCGTTTTCAATGCTGTTCTACGGATAATTTTCCCGTATTCTTGTTTAATTACTATTTTTACTTTCCGTCGTGCCACGTCCCGCCTGTTCACCCAAAGTCGCTTTCAAAACGGGAGCTCGCGGATATTAACTTGAGCTAATACAATGCTGCACGGAATTTGATGCTGTTTGCACGCCAGGCGCTGCGTTTCAATTTCTAATCCGCATTAATCTATTACCAGTAGGCCCATATAATTTTCTGCAAATGTCGTTGGTTCAAATTACAAATACTTTCGCAGTGCTTCGCAACAAGGAAACTTCAATACTTACAGCTATTGATAGACTACAATCCAGTGAATAGCTTGGTGTTCTTAGCGATTAGTGAATAAGGTATACGACTTATAGTCTATTTGGAGCACTATACTCTGACCATCGTTCATCTTGATGTATTATAATGAGTACAACACTTACCCGCATATACTAAAACAAATGACATATAATACGTCTGTGTGTAAGGAAATTACTCTCTCTGTATAAAATTAACCTCACTTTCTACGAAGACTACAATACCTGATGATATTTTGTTCTTTCATTTCTATTTGGCGGTATACCAACGAATATTATTTTAAATAGGTTTCTTCTCATTAAATCAATTTTATTTTATTCGTAACTTTCAGTCATTCCTATGAAGCGCATCCCAGTCGATGCACACATACTTCATCGGATATTTGTTTTTCCCCATATGAAATAAAAAGATGGATCACCTCCGAAATATCATTGCGGTGGCCCAAAATGGTGCCACCGACTTGTTGATCACTATATCTTCATGGGGCTGAAGTGAAGCATATTCGCCTTGCTTGTTTAATATTCCTCAGTATAGGAGAGCTTATTATTGCGTATTGAACTCTGCTCAGGCAATACACTCTATATGGCTTATGTAATTAAT
This sequence comes from Parhyale hawaiensis, assembly GCA_001587735.2. Taxonomy (NCBI): domain Eukaryota; kingdom Metazoa; phylum Arthropoda; class Malacostraca; order Amphipoda; family Hyalidae; genus Parhyale; species Parhyale hawaiensis. Next base: position 173,792 of record LQNS02278000.1, read on the forward strand.
TTCATCTGCTCCCATTAGGCGTGTTTAGGAGCCTCATTTCGTGTCTCATCTTGTTCAATAAGTCCATGCAGTTTGCGCTTCCGCAAAGTCTTAATTCAGTTATCAGAATCTATGCGCTGTTTGAGAGATAAGTGTTTCTTTCTACATTTCTAGTTAAGGTCTACGTCTGCTTTCATTCTGTTATGAGGTTGTCCATATCTCGCCTTTCTTTTTCAACCGAAACTGCATGCATCATCTTATTAAAATGTATCCTTCCAGCTCACTGGCATAATTATTCACGTATGATAATACGACGCTGTCTAAATTTTGTATCACAACAGTGATATAATATTTCTTTCAATGTTCAATCTTTTCTTGCGAGCTCTTTAACGTTATACTGCTAATAATATAATTATTTTTCCCAGCAAGCAACCCTGAACCTGAACGCAATCCAGATCTAGCAGGTACTACTGGCCCGAAGGGGAAAGGTCGTGCGTGCGATGGGATGCAAGGGCGATGTGTAGCACTTATAACCTCGAGCAGTGACCTGCAGCCATGATTGTGGTTAATATGACAATCTGCATTGCTTAAAGAAGTTGTGCTCAGTATATGCGATGATATACAGTATTTTTTGAGGACACATTCTTAGAGATGAATGACTTAATTAAATATTCTCATATGTTTGGGTAATTTTCAGTAAATGCTTCATGCCCGAACTGTATACTAAGTTTCACTGATATCTGCTTCGTTTCTTCCCTTATCATGTACTGTGTGAGAATTGAACAACACTCTTACTTTCTTTCTAAATTTGTTTGCCGAGACCTTTCACATTACATTGCTTAACTTAGCAGTGATTATCGATTGATGCATTTGTAATTTAGGGCTAAATATATGTAATATACTTTTGATTTCAATCTGTAGCTTCTTGCAATCATGGCAGTTAGTTTTAAGTAAGTAAATATGAACGATTTCGATAGTACGAACGGTGACTCTAGAAAGGCACCCAAAAACGATGGAAATCATTAAAAAAACTAGTGGCTTGAGCCGTCATTATAAATGACGGCCGAGAATTAGTACCTCAGGGAAATTCCCGTTGTCTCCTGTGATTTTTGCTCTTCAGAGGACTTCTCAAATAAAATTCAGCATTTTACCAGAAAAATTTGTTATATATTATATGCTGCAGTCAAGTAGCATCTACCGTAGCATCTTTGAGCATGTACAAACACGGTCATGCAGGCGAGTTCAGGTCCCTCAGTTAGAGCTCCCGAGTCCAACCCTCGTATCCATGATACCGTCTTCAGCTCTTGAATTTCTTCCTATCTTATTCTCGCAGAGCGTGATAGGAAGGATATAAATATATTTATTAGTAAATAAATAAAAACGGGACGTAAATTATTATATTGTACTGATTTGTCGCTAGCATAGGCTACACTGGAACTGCACTTCTTAATTAGCTGATGTGCGTGTTAGTTTTCCAAAGAGGTGTCCATGTTCCTTAAAAACATTTTATTGAATCATTTCTAGCATAATTCTTTTTCAGACACAAGCATGATTTAGATTTATGACATGAACATCTACCTGTTATATAAATTTATTACCCTGTTAATACGAGGGCGTTGCGACAGCGCACGGTGCAGTGGGGGCTAACTTCTCAATGCCTTATTGGCACGTATTAGTGTGTCATTCCTACTGCCAAGCGAGAATATTTAAAATCAACTCATGCTTTGAAGGTTTTCAACGCGCTCAGCAATCACAAAGCGAAAAAAATTATGGTCTTCTTTTCTTTCTTTCACTTTGTTGTAAGTTTCGGTGCGTCTTTATGTAAGTAGTCTGCATCAGTTACCATTAAGCCATGATAAGAAGCCTCATTACTCCCCAATCATGAATTGTAGACAAAGATCTATAAGCATCAGGCTGTGGAAACAGTAGCTCGAACAGAGAAAAATTTCGTCGAAGAATGTGTATTTTATTGTTTTGCTCTCTCGGTTTTCTACTTACGTGGAGCGCACAACCAATAAAAGAAAGGCATTACAAACGATAAAAAAATCTTTCCTGTGCACGTCAAGGCAATGCCACGCACTGCTTCGCAGTTTTTACGAGCTTAAATTAATTGTTCAAAGTTTTACGGATGAGAACAAATGTATAGCTAGAGCTCTCTAAAAGTGCATACCTTCGCCAGGCAAGGCAATGTTGTCGAAAAGTTGAAGTTGGTCCTGAAACCAGGATTTACTTTTTATCACCACCAAAATTTAGTCATTGTGTCTTCTGATATAAGTAACAGTTACTGTAATTTTCTTAAAAATCCGTCATTAAATTTCTCAGTTATGTTCTGACAAACACCAAGACAAACATAAAGTCAAACACATAAACGGATGAACCAATCATTGCTAAAATTTGGTCGTTGTTGTTTTTTAACGTTTCAAACAATTCCTCAAAATTTCATGAAGATCCGTCTACAACTTTTTGAATGATGTCTTGACAAATATAAAAGCAAACATATAAACAAACCAACCTACTAACATGTCATAACAAAAATTAGGTCAGTTGCTCTTCATAACACTTCCAACAATTCCTGCAAATTTCATGATGATCCGTTCATAACCGTTTGAGTTATGTTACCAAGAAAAAAACACGTAGACAAACAACCAACAAACAAATGGTTGGACGGATCTTCACCAAAAGTTACTCCTTTATACCCCTTTATTGTTGTTCTCTGAGTACAATCATCGTTAAAATTCATGTACAAGAGCACACTGAAACATACAAAATACGAGACTAAAATAGCACGAGGATCAAACTCAATTTGCCTACAATGGAGAACGTGCCTACTAAAAGTGATATATTCACTTGTGAGACACACTTACATTAAAAGACCTTGATATCGATTGCAGTAAAAGAAACTCCTATACATACACATCGAGCGAAAAGGTAGGACTAGGATATTCAGATTCTAAATTTCTAAGCACTGCTTACAATCTTCATTAGGTGATAACCAATCTCTAAAATTCGGGCAATAAACCCTTGATATGCACTAAATTGATTCAAACTAAAAACGGATGTGTTGGTGGATTTACATATCACACACATGTTTCTCTATAGAAACATATGAATACAAATAAAAATGTGTTTTTTGACTAAACGAGAACAGATGACAACAGAAAACCCTTATCTAACAAGCTACCTACCTAAAATGATAAAAAAATACATCTAGTATTGCCTCATTACATAGTCTTTGTACTTTATTTTCAACACAGTATCATTCATTGGTTGCGTGATCATATCTGGAATCCAGCTATAGCATCGAACACTCTGAAAAATGACAAATTTCTTCTGTACCTCCAACCTTGCCTGTGGTAAATTTAGTCTCTGGTGTCGGGTGCCATACTCATGATTTGGCAATAGGCTGGCATAGTATTTACGAAAAATATCTGTGTCCCTACATAGCGCATTTCGTACAAATTTAAATAAGAAATATTCATAAACCTCTCCGAGTTTCAACAACCCCAGGCTCCTATACATATCATTCACTGAAATTACAGGAACATTGTTTTCATCGCGTTGCACACTGAGGATCACTCGAAGAACATTGTTAACGGCCACGTTCAGGGGTCTTAAGAGGTTCGCTGCAGCCCCTCCCCACAGTATTATGTTTTGAGTCAAGTGAGAATATACAAGTGCGAAATACAACAAGACTAATGATTTCCTATTCAAGTATTTAGCTGCAGCATATATAGCGCCCCTTGCTTTTCCTATTTGCTGTCAAACATGATTTATGTGCAAATTGTAACTGAGGTTATGATCAATAATTTGACCTAGATATCTGAAGGATGTAACCCATTGTAAAATAGTTTCTCATGCCGTAATGTTCTAGTTTTGCTAATAAAATGTCCCAATTCACGGTGTCGGAAGCCTTCTTCAAGTCTAAAAACAAACAAATCATATAACGTTTTTTGTCCAGTACGGGTAAAATGTTGCTGACTAGATTAACTGTTGCCTGTGTTGTATTTTTACTTTTCCGATAACCGTATTGGGACGAAGATAAAATACCATGCGCTTCTATAAATCGTGTGAGCCTACTATGGATTGCCTTTATAGACTGACAATGTGGAAATAGGTTGATAATTACAAACATTCACAGGATCTCCAGACCTAAAAATTGGCACCACTCGTGTAACTTCGAGACAATCAGGATTCATACCAGTTGTGATGCATTTATTGAGGAAAGCACATAGATACAGATTGATAAACGGCAAGATCATTAAATTCCAGGAATCATCAGTTCCTTCTAACATACTTTACCTTCCCTCTAAATTTCATACAAATCCGCTCATTGCTTTTGGAGTTATCACTGTAACAGACAGTATATCAGACAAACACACGAACGAACTCGATAAAAACCTAACCTTTTTGCCAGAGGAAATAAAGGGAAAAGAACCATAGATGCAGTATACGTAAAACCATGTAGACAAGTCAGTTGAATCAAGAAAATATGTTTTAATTTCGCTTCCCTTACTCAGTAAACGTGCATATTTGTGTTTAAGCATAACTTCAAGTTCACTTCAATAAGCTTGCACTAAGTGCAATGTGGAACAGCAATACATGTACAGTTTTTTATATTGAAAGCTGTGGTTGTGCCGGTAAGTTAAATGATGAATCCATTGCAGAATTGCTAAGTGTATACATCTTATCACGCCTGAATTGGTTTCTGATGCACTATAACATTGTTTCATTATATAAGCCAGTTCTTAAGAGAATAAAAAAGATACGAATTGTAATCATAAGTCTTCCTGTTCGATTAAAACGATATTTACATGTTTTGAATGTCAGATTAAAATAGTTTATTTATTATTTCTTGCTGTACATCATCACTTTTTCTAGGTATTTCAAAATGTACGTTTAGACTGTCTAGTACAATATTTGACACTAAACAGCTTTGGAAGTATATTACATTTTACCAACAATAGATGTAAGTTAGCGTAGTCACGCCCTCCGGATGATGGTGTGTCTTACTGACTTCCCTTTACTGCGTCGTTCTTTCCAGGAATAAGCCAACCAAAACGCCACATTGTAGCATAAACCCACTCTATGCAACTGAGTCGAAAGTAATATGAAAATATTCTAAAAATAGCTTCAAATGTTTGTAGAAGATACATATATTTACATCAGTTCTAGAAAGAATACGTGAACATGGCACGGGACGCTCAGCGCTGTTCATGAAAAATTCCAGAATAATTTGATTCATCTCACTTATTGCCGAAGCAGTAACATACACACACATTGTATGTAGACACTGGTCATTATTGTCTGGTGCTGTTGGTGCGCGGCTGCAGGGAGACCCTGGTGAATATTGGGAAACTCGGCATCCGTAAAGGGCGGCTGGGCGTCGCTGCAGCACAAAATATAAAAGAGACGCGAGGGAAGATTGAGCCGTGGCTTCTATCCCGGCTGCCCTCGGGATTGTCCTTTCGCGGCAACAAAATTCTTTGAAAAACGCCCTCCTGCAGGATAGTTTTTTGCTCAGTTCTTCTCACGTCATCGATTACACTTTTTGCTCTGTTATTCCAGTTACACGTGTAGAGTTTAGAGCAATGCCACAAGAGAAAACCAGGGGTTAAAAGATTCTATGCATCGTTTGACCACGAAAGGAACGATTTCTGCTAAAGTGAAAACTGTTGAGTTTTACAATATCTTTTCCTTTAATAAGGTGAAAAATAATATAAACTGTGCCTGCTTGCTTGTGCTCATCATTATGGCAATACTGAAATTTGGCAATTTATGCTTTTTCAGCTCCTTATATGCAGTGTTAAATTTCCAATAGAAATACTTTTCGCTATCGCAACGACAGCTGGTCGAGACCTGAAGTTGCAGCAATTTGCCAGATTTACAGTGTCCAATGAACTGTTTTAGTATGCGCATCAGAAATAGAACTTATTACAACTAGAGCACTCTGAGAGTGCATACCTCCGCCAACGAAAAATTCAAATCGGCTCTGAAACCATAAGTTTCTTTATATCAACACCAAAATCTGATCACTTGTGCCTTTTAATAATATTAACAATGTCCATAATTTTCTTGGAGATCCGTTCGTAATTTTTTGAGTTATGCTGCTAACAAACATAAGTCAAACACACAAACGGACCTTCCGATCATCAGCAAAATTTAATCAATTGCATCTTCCAATGATACTAACAATTCCTGAAAATTTCATAAAGATCCATCCATAATTTTTGAGTTATTGCGCTTACAAACATTTTAACAAACATTAGTTAAACACACAAACGGACCAACCAATCATCACCAAAGTTTAATTATGTTTTTCAACACGACTAAAAATTCTTGAAAATTCATAAAGATCCCTCCATAATTCTTGAGTTATTGCCCTAACAAACATTTCAACAAACATTTTGTCCAACATACCAACGGACCAGGCGATCATCACCAAAATTCAATCAATTATGTCTTGTAATATTACTAACAATTACAGAAATTTCATAAAGATCCATCGATGTTTTTTGAGTTATTGCGCTTACAAACATAAAATCAAACACAGCGACAAACAAACGAACGAACAAGTAGATCATCACAAAAATTTACTCATTTACTCTCTGTAATAAACCCAACAGCTCATGTAAATTTCATGAAAATTCATCCATTACTTTTTAAGTTAGGGCACTAACAAAAAATTAGGCAGAATAGAGAGAAGCAAACAAACAAACAAACGGATGGACAGATCTTCACCAAAAGTTAATCATATATTTCTCCTAACATGCTGAACAATCCCTGTGAATTTCGTCAAAATCGGTCCGTAACTTTTTGGGATATCTTGATGACAGACTGACAGAATAACAGACAGACAAAGCAGACGAAAACATAACCTCTTTGGCGGAGGTAAAAATATAAATAGCGGACCGGAGAAGTTTACGAGTTCAATACATTTTTCCTCTACTGTCAATATTCAAGTTAAGAAGAAAATATTTGTCTGTCGCAGTCATCATATTTTTCATTTTTTTTCAAAGTTGTTCAAGGCCATTTGCTCTTACCGTGTGGCATATTTGAGTAGAATAATAATAGTATACTTTGGATTTTCGGCCATCGCAAATATTTTCGACTGAGCGTATATAAACAGTAGGTTTAACTTTTGCATACAATCAGTCTTCAGTATTTTTGGGGGTGAAAGCAAAAGACTTTTATTAGACCCTTCGCATTTATAAAAACTAACCCATGGTTTTTTCATAGTTGAGTTATGGGAAAAGTTTTCGTCAGTGCAGAGGTGTAGGAAGTTTTGAGATAAAGATGACGAGTTTGGACTTCAATTGCGTGAAATGAAAAACTGTTCCAGGTCTGCGCTCAAAACAAGTATAGATTCAGGGAATGACACTTTGGAAAGCGCTAACTCCAAGCGCCATCAAGACTTGGAGCACGCTATATATGGGAAAAGTAAGTGACTGCACGGTTATAAAATGCTCTGAAAACTTGGGCTAAGTATTTTTGAATCATTACCGATAACAAATACTTTTAACGCTCAAGTCAAGTGATGCTGTGACAGTTTGATAAAGTGCGTCCTGTAAAATTTTATTAGGAGACAATTGGCATATTTACAAAACATGTACTTTTTATAGAACAGTGATTGATCTCCGACGAAGGAAATCATGCTGTCATTATACTCATGCACGTTTGGTTTTATCTCAATACCTTTACTTTTGACACCTTTGATGATACTTCGGACTAGGTCCAGGCGATGTTACGCACGCCGCCCATCTTGTGCAGAGGTGATGCTGCAGTCCGAGACCAGCGGGGTGGCTAACAGCGAGTTATCCCCACAGTTCACGTAGCCGCTTACAGCAGGTTTATCAGGTACTTTCAGTAAGCATGCGTCCAGTAAGTGTTGAAATTTCGCAGTCTCTGTACCGGTGACATTTCGAATGTGACGAGGCATTTTGTTGAATAATCTCGCCCCTCGGACTACGAAACTATTAGAATACTTTGTGGCATCGCATCACCACCAGTTTTGATCGGAATGCGCACCTCACAAGTGCGACCAATACGGTTTGAATGTTTGGCCTGGATTCGCCCACTGACATTGACAGCTATTCCTTTTAGAATTTTCAAAATATATGTGATCGTAAAGCGCTCGAATCTCCTTTGAAATGAGTACATTTGAAGTTGAGCCAGTCTTTCGTGATAGTTTAAATCTTTCATGCCTCGGATTTTGGCAGTGAACGATCTCTGGATCGCCTCGAGGCGCT
>LQNS02278000.1:184940-214721 GCA_001587735.2 Parhyale hawaiensis
TGGCATAGTACTTGCAGATTCTTGGTTTCTTTTCGTTTTTGGATATCCAGTCCCCTCCAGAGCTACTTCTTCTCTGCACAGTGCTCTGTGCTATTTCATAACTGATTTCTTTCACATCATGATCGCCGGTTTCCGCATATTTCTGCAGTGGTTCTTCTCCTGCAGTTTTTCGGGCTTTCACCCGCTGATTTCTTTGTATCAGATGCTACACATTTTCGGCTTTGTGTTGTAGCTTGTAAGCATCTTTCACAATTCCACATGAAGCTTTTGGGAAATCTGTTAAACATGTCTATCATGCCCGGACGTAATTTTGCACTAGGAGCACAGAAAAGAAATTCACAATTTGTGCAAACAATTTTCGGTGTAACATTTGTAGTAGGTCCTCTACACACGGTACAAACCCAATGTTGATTCTCAGTGGATCTTTCATTAATTGAGTACCCATGCCCAGATGGCACACAGGAGCATGGTACCTTCCGCTCTTGTTCAGAGCAAGCCACGACGCATGAAAGTTATTCTCTTCACATAACACACACTGTATCATTTTACTCTGCTTTGATGTCAGGCACAAGGTAATTTCATTTACACCACGAGTTTCTTGTGGCTCAAGCTTTTGAACCAAATAATCAGTTGAGTTTAGAATCACTGGCTTGAACTGTGTTTTATTGCGCCCTTTTTTATTGCCTCCCATAATTGACGTCTACGCTTCCCTTAGTGAGCGAGCTACGGTGTGGTCACTGGTCCCGCTGGTCACACGGTCCATACGAGTATATAGCCAGGCTGGCACACTGGTTAACACTTAATTGGTTTATTGCTTTCGAGAAAAATTAATAGCTTTTTGATTTTATCTACTCTAGCGGAGCACCGTACACGTCACAACCGACCGCCACGGAGGGTAACTGCATGGATATTAACTTTTATCTCACAAGCTAAGTATTTCAAGATTTAGCACGTGCGAAGGTTTTAATAAAAATATAATTACATATTTTATCGGGTATACACTTTCCATAAACAGGTCACAATAAATACACTTTAGGTGCAGTAAAGTGAGCAGGCGTCACCGCCACCTGCAAGGTAATACAGGCAGACGATGTTCAGTCTGTGGTTCAAATTTGTGTTGCATCTATTTTCTTGCACTTGCGAAACGATCGCAAATGCTTTGCGAATGGCGGCAGTCAACTTAAAATGGCGCGAAGAAGACAACCTCAGTGCTTCCGTTAATGAGCTGTAGCATTTAAAGATGACCGATAATGATTGTATTGCTGAGCAGCACACGGGGACTAATGCTTCACTAACCTCAAGTTACATAGAAAGCTGTAACAATACTTTTTTTCATGTGTTAACTCTTGAACAATATCGCAACGCTTGAAGCTCAACTGTCTTTACTCCCTGCACCTCCTTCTCCAGACAGAGAATTTTCTTACCATTGACATTTCCCACTCGCTGGGCTAGGGAAATCCAATTCAAAAATTGCCTATAACTTTTGTAAGCTTAGAACCAACACGGTCGAATTTCGCTAGATGATGCACTTAGCTAAAAATGAAAGAAAGGTTAACCACGACACTTGAGTGTCAAGAGTAAAATCCCAAAAAGGCGGGAAAAATCCTAACGAATACAGCCAAGTTGCACAACAAAGTTTCATAGTCTAAACGGAGCTTCAGCGGGACTGCTGCAAGGTGTCTACAAAATCGAGGTGCATATTGACTATTGAGGGTACAGTGAGTAATGTACGTAAGACTCGTGAACATTGAGTCCTCTCAATCTATGGCTTAATGTTCGATTTTTGGAGACAGTTTGATTTTCGCGTAATCTACTAGCATGAAAACGTCGTGTACCCATAGAGTAATTGATATAAAAACCTGCTACGAATGCGTGTTTTTAAAATTTTCTTTATATGTTCTTTCTAAATATGTATATTATACTGACTACGATCTTTTGAAATTATACATAAAAAACAACATAACTCAACTCACCGCTATATTCACGGTCGCAGGACGAGGTCAGCGGAGAGCGTTGGGGACCACCATCGGTCCTTCCACGGAGGTCGCAGAGTGCTAGCAATTTTTCGCGGCCAGCTGCAATTGACCGCCGGTGCCCACGTCAGATTACAACTGTTCTATACCGTTCAGTTTTTCAGCTACCTCTTTATGTCAATATCACCCGCGAAAGAAGCGAGAGAGGTCATAATGTTTTCGTTGAAGATTTAAGTATATATATATATATTTGTTTCTCCACCCAAAAACAGGTAGTTGAGCAATGTTCACAATTTTTGCAGGGAGCTTGGTGGGCTAACCTAGATGTGACCCATGCCAAAATAAACAAGCCTAGCTGGCCATAAAAACTGATGATAATGAATTTGCCTCCACCGCGGTAGATTGTTTTATGCCACGAGGGGTTCTATTTTTTCCTATGTTATTATTAAGATTCCTTGCCGGGGTGCTGTGCCCTAACCTTGTGGGGCACAGTATCCACATGAGAAACTTAGATTAGCTGGCCTTCAAAAATGACTTCGTTGAAGTTGCCCCTATCGCAGGTGATGGTCTTACCCCGAGAAGCGTTCTAGTCTTCATAAATAAATCCGTATATTCAGCGCAATCTTTCAGAAAGTAGATATTAGAGCCTGTGTTAGCCCATAATGTCGGTAGAAACAATGCAAAATGCCGTAATTTAGGATAATCTTTTTTTTATCGAGCAGAACATTCTTTCAAACGCATGGGATGATGTTCTTCTTAGTGGACAGCGTGACAGTTTATGATAACCTTGAGTTGAGTATATTCTGTAGAATATTAAAAACGTCTGAGGGCAACTTGTGTTTTATATAACTGTTTAATTCATCATTTGATCAAGTGATCATGTTATTTCTCCTGATTCCTTCTTCATAGAATTAGATTGGAAACATTTAGCATTCTGGTGAGCGTAATTGTTTCAATGATTGATATAAAAGTTAAGGGCTTACTACCATTTCTGAACGTCAAAACTCTATTGGCATTCTTTATCATTGATTAATCTTTGAAGAACTTATTCGAAGCAAAACTGCAGGACGGCATTGGAATGAGTTAGTCACTTATACATTCAAGGTACCGACGATTTCATTTCCAAATAACAATCACGCACCAATCAAAATCCCCACTTGGCTTGCAGTCTTTCTTTCAAATATCAAGGAATTTCTGCTAAAGCCGATGCTGCTGCTTACGTGGCGCTCGGGCGAGGGGATCCTCTTAGGATTTAGCGAGACTAAGACCGACTTCACAGCGTGGCTTTTCACCAGTAGAGGAATTCGCTGCCGGGGGGAAAACAAACGCGGATTTCAATTATTGAACTGCCGAGAGTTCTGTGGGAACTCGTTAAAATTTCGCCAGGAAGTAATTCTGCATAATTCAGGGAATGTGAACTTCAACGTTTGTCAATATTGGAATCCTGGAAATGGATAGCTGTGGCCACAGAGCATGGCTCTGGATCGTACATTATTACAGTTTGGAGATGGCCCATTGCGTTGAAGGTGAGAGTTGGTATAAGTGGAATGAGTGCTCCCGTAAACTGTTCGCATGGCAACTGTTCGTATGGCAACTAGTGCCACATCAATTTTGCATCACAGTACGTCATGTTGACTGCAGTGCCATATGATTCGCATAACTGTGCTAATGTGGGCTTAGTTTAAATTGGGGCGAGCGTGCTTTCACGTGACGAAGATAAAGAAAAAAGTGACGTCACATCCAACGACACCACGAATAGGTTTACTACTCAATTTGGCCGTGACGTCTATTGCATGACTGTTCGTATATTCGATTGGGCGCTAACATTAGCCCTCAAGGCTTGATTTGTTCGAAATTTCAGGCAGGTGCACAGGCTTCGACTTGCTGAATTGAGTCTCAGGCATTGACCCTCAATAGGTTATCCTTGAGATGTCAAAAAACTCGATCTTAATCCATAGAAATAAATTTTTAGCATGTTCAACGTACTTGCGTTGCTCTTTACACACTTGCTACACTAGTTAGAGTGACAAAGCCAAAGCTTCTGTCTGGAGATACGGATACGTTAACACTAGGAAAAGTTTAATTTCGAATTCCCTGTTAATTTTAGCCTCGCGAGAGCACATTCATTTCTTTATTTTCTTTCACTGTTGGTGTGATCAACATACTGTAGGAGGCAGGTCTTTAGCGTGTTTCGAGGTCCGCCTTAATTAATTAATTATGGCAACAAACGTTCGATTAAGTGTCTCGATGAAAACGTACCGAAATTGAAAATTTATTAAACTGGCATATAGCTCAAAGTCACTTTAACAATAATCATCAGCATTTACTAAATGTGGTCTCCTCTTTTTTAATGACAAACTTGAATCTACATTGGAAAGCTTCATAGGAGGCACGCAGTACTTTTTGCGGAATCAAAGCTCATTATTCGCGCAGCTTAGACTTCAAGGTGTCAAGTGAATCATGAAGCTTATTACAGGCCTTATTCTCCAAGATGTACCACACAGAAAAGTCTAGGGGTAATCTAGCGGTAGTCATATGATGGAACAGTCTTCTTCAAGTGTCCGAGGTGCATCACCAAAGCAATCACGTGCAGAGAAGCAACTCTTTTTCCAATATGTCAAAGATATAACGCTGGCTGATAAATTTCACAGTAGCAGTGATTGCAGCCCAGACCACTACAGACAGTGGATTCTTTCGTACTGCCACTACGCCATCCACAGATTTATCTCTACTCCACACTCCATCAGTCTGATGATTTAGAGTTTGCCGATCGTAGAATTTCTTTTTATCAGTGAAAACCAAATTGGGCAGCATGCCGTCTTCCAAGAAGTTGGTTTGTATCGACTTTTGTCAAATCTCATCTATTCATCAGTCGTCGAAATTTCAAGTCTTCTATAAATTTTGTAAGGATATACCCTGAGATCTTCCTTTATGAGTCGACGCATTACAGTTTGACTAAGTTTTACTTTTGTTCCTAATTTTATAACAGAACGGTCAGGAGTTATTCTTACTTTTTCTCGAGCGACTGTGATGAGACGTTAAGATGAAAAGGACCGTTTTCCTCCCCCGTCTGATCGATTACATGCTTTACCAGTTTCTTTAAACTTTTTCACGTTTTTCCACTGTTTCACGACGATTATGCAACTGTTTTGCAATGTGCGAATTACTCTAGGGATACGTTTGCGCACCCTTTTATTGCGTTGCTAATAAAAGGGTGCGTTTTGCTGGAGAATGGACACGAAACGGTATCTACATTCATAGCGATTTCTCATTAAAGTAAAGATGGTAAAGAAGTGACGATAAGTACAATCAGTTTTCAACAATGCAAAAATATAAGTAGATAAAATGAAATAAACTTGCTTGATCAAAAGCGCATTAGTAATGAAACTCTCAACATATCTACTGATCTTAATGTTGCACCTCGGTGCGACAATACGGACGCTGCCTTGTGATTTCGCCACAGTCTACCACGTCGTACAGACGAATTTCGCCCGCCTGCGGGGCTTTGGTCTTCGCTTCGTTGATTTTTAAAGATCCACAATACTTCACTGCTGCGCAGTCCGCGAGATATCTGCACAGTAAATAATCGTGCTCAAGTTATTATATTACTTTCACTGTTATGTGTGCCATAAATGGTGAAAGCTAATAAAATAAATAATAAATAAAATAATAAATAAAAAAGGTAAACAAATAAATGATAATAAATAATAAGGTAATTATTACAAGTTTCATAATAAAACAGAACTTTTAAAGTTAATATTTTTAATAATTTAATAAGTTTTATTGTTTGTTTACTCCTTGTTCATTTCTTCACTGTGCTTATAGTGCTCAGCCACTGAATGTTTTGTACCATCTTGTAGCTTGAAAATGAAACTTTGACAAATATGTTTTTGTTGGCTATTATCGTTGTAACCTGAAGACAGATTAGTTTTGTATTTTTGACATTACAGTTGTCACCATGTAAAACAATTTTTTAAGTAAATCTGGCTTTACATAAGTAGAAGTGAATAGATAACAGGCGAAATTGAACAACTTGCTCTGAATTGCTAGAAAGCTGCGAAAAAGATTGGCTTAGATTTATCCTGCTGAATGCACCCTTCGGGCAACTTTTTTCGTCGAGTCTGGTAGAGCGATTGTTGGGGAAATGCCACTCTAGGCAATTTTTGCTTCTCGTCTGCATTGCGCTCTACGTTGAGCTATGTACAACAGAAAAAGTAGCTCTAAGTTCATCTTCAGTTCTGCCGTTATCGTGAGATTATGCTGACTGGGGGTGCAGCTTCTGTCTGTCTGAGTATGGTGTCTCTTGAGTTTTTGTCTTGTATGTGCATTATAGTTTTAAGTCTTCAAGCTAATAATTAACCTTTCTGGGACATAATTATCTGCATTACTTTCTAGGTTTTTCCAGTGTATCAACGAACCTATAAAAAGCTAAGTTAAAATAACAAAGAACCAAAGGGATGCACTGATATTGTTCTTCATCCACACCACCGCTGGATGTAGGAAGACAGACTCGGTGGGAAAAAGCCCCGCCTGTCATCAACTGTTAAGTTATCACCTCAAGTTATTATCACCCGCGAGCGAAGCGAAGAGAGGTGATAGCGCTTTCGTTTGCGGTTGTATGTCTCTTTGTCCACCCAAAAAGAGGCAGAAGGAGCTGAGTTATCATCACAATTTTTTTCAGGTAGTGAGGTGGGTTAACTGAGATGTGAAAAATGCCAAAGCTCAGGAGAAAGGTGGCAATCAAAAATTATTGCGTTGAATGTGTTACTCATGACTCAGCCCTTTCAGTTCTCTCCCCCTCCCCTCCCCCCTCTTTACCGCGGGTGATGGTCTTACGCCGGTGATGGTTTATTCGGAAGTGCATTATATTAAAATTAATTAAATTAACCTGTACTATGCTTACCCACCCGGACGAATGTAGTGGTGGTGTTGACCAGCCTTTAAATTTGAGTGTTATACACAAATTTGTGAAAATTTTGCTAAAAGATACAGGTAGAGCCCTGATATCAGTGTAAATCTTACAATCTGCATGTGGGCAGTTTGCAAACTCCAAATTGTGAGGTATCCAGTACCAACGAGCAAAACGCAACACACACAGAGAATCTCATTAATTTGTAAGGCAGAGCCACAAATTCCGCTCAGAGTTTGATGTTTCAAGTGACGCTATTTCTACGAGCGTACAAAATTTTCCTACCGCGCTTGTGGGCTAACGGCCTAACGCCGATGCAGTAAGAAAGCTCAGTGAAAATAGAACATAAATGATGTGGCACGAAAACTGTAAAAGTAATAGAGTCCATAAAGCCTGGTGCACACAAACTACTTTCGTCATGCTACCGACAGAGAGTCAACTCAACTAAACCGAGTAGGTTGCCATAGTTACGGCTTGAGCTTACTCTTTATTGAACTGTCTAATTAGTTGTTGATAATCTCCGCCACCGATGTAGTTTCCACACTTTAGCAAGCGCCGGTGGTGAAGTTTCGACTGTCCCCCAAAATTATTTTGAGCAACTTCAGATCCGCAAAATGCTTATATTTTAGGATTTGTAGGGCAATGTTTAAGTGCTTGAGGTCGTAGTCACGGTCACGGTAACGTAATCGGATTAATTGAGTTGGCTCTGTGTCATGCTGTACACAGCGAAAGCCGTTATTGGGTAGAAGGCTTTAAGTAAGTAGGGCACAGAGCCCAACTCTTACAAAGATTGGAAGAAAAAAAAAAATGTTTCCAAAGTGGAGAAACTTCTGAGCAAAATTTACATACTGGACATAAACTTTCATTGCTACAATGATAAAAAATTTTAGAATTGAGGAAGGCCCACAAAGTGACAGTTACATCCACTGTACCGAGCCCTGCAGGCTCACCCACACGCCGTACTGAAATGCAAACATCAGGCACTAGTTAAATACGAGTACGGTATGTTACGAAATTTTCGATGTTATTTTAGTTCTCGATGTGAACCTACACTCGAGGGGAAAATAATGAGCCACGATAATTTTGCGCCTTTATTGAAAGAAACCGCTAGAAGGAATAATTGAGGAACTAACAAGAGGTACATTATTATGCTTATTATTAATTAACTAGTGGACCCGTGCGTGGAAAAATAATTCAATAATCGATATTTTTGCTTAATATAGGCCGGTGTGGAAACTTCATTTCTCGGACTTGCTCTTTCACTTTCTTTTCTCTTCCTTTACCGTGTTCTCAACCATAGGTCCTCTTTTCTCTAACTTGCCGTTCCCACATTTCCCCACTTGCTCTTATCAGCAGCTCTTATTCTCTTCTATAACTTTTCTGCGCCTAGTCTTTCTTGACACTGGGTCGTAAAGACGCTTCATCTCTCTCCATTGGTAGTACGTCTTCGTTCTTGAGACATTAGTAGTCTTGCTCTTCTTTTACGTTCCCTGTCCTCCTTTTGAATCTAACGTGGTCTTCGATAGCGAGAGGTACATGCAAAATTTTGAGTGAAATACTGCAATAAACTTGAATGCAACTCCAGTTAGTTTATATGCAATGTGAGTGCTACGTAGCCATGATACTGTCTTTCAAACTCAAATATCTGTTTCATTGAAAAGCTGAAATTTTGGCCTGTCAAGCGAAATCAAGAAGGTTTGAGAGATTGAAACTCCGTGAGCGAAATCTGCTCCGTCAAAAAAATACAGTAAGCAGACGAAATAATGATCTACTGCCGTGAAAAATCAATTCGTGAGTGCTCCATTGATCCTGTGCCGAGAGAGAAAAAAAAAAAGTTTTAAAATCGGACTCTATAAGCTGCATACATATTGTTCCAATTTTAAGAAGTGTTTCAAGCAAGAATTGCATTCAGATAAAGGAATAAGGACCTCACTTTCGTCATCTTCTGCAACCTGGTCATCGATCACTAAGAAAACGTAACTTAATTACAAAATCTGCACCCTGGCCTATTTTTCCCGATTTTTAAGAGCGGACTCGAAATAAATAAATAAATCTATATTATAATTCTGCTTGAAACTCCATCCGTGCGTCCGTCCATGTGTCTGCACGTTATGCTTTTCAGTATAAGATAGCGGAAGCTTTAACTTTGCGAGCAGCTCGGACTTTCAATGTTCAACAATAGCGGTCTTCTTTTCGCTTGCTCTTGAAAAAATTTTAGTCAGTTTTGAAGAAAAAGATATGCAGTTCATTTTACACGTATCATACATACCGCTTTGCACATCATGCAATATTCACAAAGCTGGTGTTGTTTGACGATCCAAATATGACTCATTACTGTTTCCCCGCAACGCATTGTATTGGAAAATGTTTTTCTTCTTAATGAGTGTTTAATTATGCCTCAATTAAGTATTCTGGATGGGGTTCACGGGTGAACTTGAGCCGAGCTAAAACATGGTCTCAATAATGAACGATCGTTTACCATCTACCATTTTCTGAGTACGTTAGCAGTGTGTGCTAGTGCATTTTCCTGTTTAAATGTTTTGTTGTTCTAAGAAGCTTAGCTGCTGCAGAGCTTGAGAAAGCCATCTTTCAATATTTTAATGTATTCATTTGCAGTGACAGAACTTCACATAAACGCCGATAACCAACACCAGATGCAGAGAAGGCACCCTACACCATGAATTATAAGTATCACTCCATTACCGTCTGTGTTTTACAGTTCTTTTGATTAAGTCTGGCGGAAATCTTTAACATGATCTTCTTATGCGATGTTCAGGAGCGACACTAGGAAAATAGAATCGCGATTGATTGGACAATACAACATTCTGGAATCAGTTACTGTATTATATTTTGCCCCATAACAGGAGGCAAAATTTCTTGCTATCATCGATGTATTTCTTCATCAGTAGAGGCATTTTAGCAAACTTTCTTTTCAAGTGAATCCTATTTCTTTGAGACTTCCAGATATTTTAAATCTGGAAATTGCTTTCCCCCTTTGGAAGTTTGCAATTATTTTAATAGCTTTTTTATCTTTTAAAATAGCCATTTACAGCTGCAATAATCATTTGAAGTGTTGGATCTGAGGTGTCCGGAACCTTACTTTTTTAAAAAGATCCCTGTCTCTGGTATCTCAGATCAATTCGCTTAATAACACTGGCCTGAATTTTTTAACTTTTGGCGTGAGGTAAGGGATATCGCAGCTGAATCTTAATGTATTTTGCTTGCTCATATCAAAAATTTAAAAAATATTGCTTAATCAGGTGAACTTTTTGTGCTACGGAACATAGAGAGTATCCGAAATTTCAAATATTCTTTGTCAATATAATTGTACGAAATACAAGTTATGAAATGTATTATTATTAAGTTTGCTAAATTCTTGCATATACATATATATGCCACCGTAAAGGATGCCAGAATGTAATGCTATATCAAGGAGTCGGAGCTGAAGAACTTGCCTAATTCCTTGTCACGGTTGCGGTACCAAGCAATTGTTCTTAGTGCTAGGACATTGTATTCAGAAAGTCTTGATCTTTGAAGTTAAGCTGACTGTTTAGACAAGCATAAGTCTTTTGTTAAACCATTTAACTCAGCTATAGACTAAAGTTTGTAGTATTTTTAGGCAAGTGTGCACTAGATGAATCAGTTTCCTCACCGGTTTCGTTACTATCAGCTCATGCAGCAACATGTATGTAAAGTTTTTCGGTGGTTAGAATTGGGATTTCTGGTCCATGAGGGACTGGTTTAGTGGCTGATGGGACATCTGAATACTGAACATGATGTTCATTTTTCCTGTTGATACCCTGAAGATTTGTCAGACAAAAGTAACAGTTTGTGGTGGGGTCTTTTCTTTCCTTCCACTCAATAGGAAGCCAAATGGTAGAGATTGCATCTTTTTGTTGCTGCAACGCCGCAGATTTTCTACACCTGTTTTGCAACACATGTGAGGAACAACAGTTTTGTATTGACTTCCAAGTTGCATTCCAAAGTACGCATGATATAAGTTTTTCACTTTTGGAGTACACAGTCTATTTGTTAATGTTACACAACCGCATATAGAGCAAAATCTGTTAGGGTTGTTTTTGCATTTTCGATTAATGGTTCAATGGCCCTTAAGAAACTGAGAGAAGAAAAATAAGTGATTTAGTACATGCACTTGTAAATTTGCTACTATGCAATAGCGCGAAATTCTGCTGATTGAGCAATATGGATAACATATCTGAAATCAGTGTGAGAAGTACTCCCAGAGAAGTCAAATAGTACCCCAACCTCAAAAATCATGCAGGGCAGGGTAATTGACAGAGATAGCGTGACTTTTACCTTCATCATAAGCTCAAATACTTCCTGATAAGTCAAATCTGCTTGTCTTAAATTTGTATTCGTATTTTTTGCTTTCCTTTGTTTGTTTTAGCCATTCTAAATCACGTAAGTTATATCTATTCGTGTTAATATTCTGAAAAAAAGAACAGAAAACTGTACATAAACAATACTATGCTAAAAAAAAGCCATCCATCTACTGGCAGTTTTATGTTGTCAAACCTTGACTCAATTTTTATGCACATGCTTATAGATCTTGATGACTCTGGTATTACTCAGGCATTTAATTAAGAATATTTACTGCAGAACTTTACGGAAGGCTAAGTCAATGTAACACAAAGTAAAACTGTAACTAAACACAATATTCATGCTGTCAATGGCAAACAGACAGACGTATTAAATATAAAAAACTATCAAAACTTAGTGGAACCATAGCGTGTTCCAAATGAACGCAAAAAAGTATTTGATTATTTGGGACACTTAATTCTTGACTTAACATGAACGTTCCATAAAACATTCACAACGTTTCAATTCATATAATCATCACCCAGCTCGCTAACGCCTGTAGAGTATAAATGCCACGACTAAGAGTGCTGCAAGACTGAAGTTTAAAAGGGTTGGACCCTTTGTTCTTGTACAGGAAGCTCAAAGACTCGACGCATGTATCAACAATTTTATTTATTCCCATGGAATTTCATAAAAGAGTCGGACTGTTTCACACTGAGAGGCAAGTCTTAAAAATAAAAGAAAAAAAGGAACGTTCCGCGGTTTGAAACATTCCATTGTTACTGCTGTAATGAATATAAAAAGGAACAAACGAGCGAGGAAGCGTTACTAGTTCGCCAATAGACTGGTTCGTTATTTGTGACTTAGCTGCAGTCGACGAGGAAGAATGCAAAATTTCCATGGTTAAGATCAACCATCATTGCCTACATTTTGAAAGTCCTTGCACTTTGTATCCGCGTTATACTGTTTTCATTATAGGGCATTCAGGACAAAAAACTATTTCTCTTCTTTTAAAAATAGATGCATTGATGAATAATTGCAAAAAGAAGTAGATAATTTCTATTAAGCGTGAAATCATCTTCATGTTGAATCACCTTCGCAGAGCTTATTGATCATTTTCAAGTAAAATTTAGCTTGTCTAGTCCCAAAAATGTTATCTCTGACTTCACTTTTGCTCTTCAAGAGCAAAAAAAAAAAAATGTTCACAACTAAAAGCACCTTGCAGAGAGCCCTACTGATATAGCGACCACAGAGGGTGACGGTATTGGTACGTTACTATATAGTGGCGCTGTACAGCAGAAGCTTTCCTTAAGAAAACAAAAGTTTTCCTTCTTTCCTTCTTTTTACTCCAGAATTGTTCTTTTTAAAATCAGTAATGAAGAGAAATCTGTTTTTAGAAACGTGGAGAAAACTATTAAATCCTTTGTTCTTTCAAAAGGAGAAAAAGGCTTGTCGCTATTAGTATAGTATGAGGTCTGCGTTACACTTCATGAAAGGGCATGTGCCAGCGAAATACGCACCGATTTATTTTTTATATCTTACTAAAAGATTAGGATCAGTTGAACGTAAAGTGCCGGTTCTCTGGTAGCCACTATTTGTTTGCAGTACGTTCCCTCAAGTACCAGGAAAATATTGCGAAGGGTCCGATCAATGTTCTGGTCTTAGTTCATCTCGCAGTGGCTGGTCCTAAGGTTGCACCTTTACAACACAATTTCTGACTTGGCTAGGGCATAACAGAGGCCGTCCGTAATCAATGCCAATATTTTAAACTGGCTCGGTTGCTTTTCTTTATATTCTAAACAACATCAATCATACATGTCGCAAACATACTTTCATGATCAATTTGTTCTATCGCAAACATACTTTCATTATCAATTGTTCTAGCTTAGGGTAGGGCCTATTCTTTCACAATTGAGATAATAGCTTCCTATATCTGCTCTATCAAAATAGGTAACTGCATTCCTTCTTAAATAAAATTCGGGTCTCATCGATTGACTAATGAGGACCAGATAAGCTAAGCTCTGCGGCTTTAACTTATGAGAAGTTTGCGTCATGAGTGCTGGTTTCGCCATTTATAATCGTGTTTCGAGCGTTAAGCCTAAATGGATCAGAGAACAAACCATGCCCTGAAAACTTCAGTTAACTCCGCAAAATGGAGGTTTCGTCCGTTGCTGCGGCATGACCGGTAGTAACGAAGTCCCTGATCCTGTTTGAAACTTTGGACAAGTTAGAGTTGAGCTGACGAGCTCTGCCAATCGATGACGCCTTAGGCATCACACACAGCTTTTGATGTTCTTAATGTTGGGCTAGTGAGGCTTCAAGCTGCTTAATAAATCACAGATGATCTTTATTTCCTTATCTTCCAAAGTTCATGCTCGTATAATGGTCAAAACTAAAGTATAAACTGTTGGTACTTCAGAAATTAATGCATTCGTTCTATGAACCCAGCAGACGGTGCAGACGTGGCATTGCGTGAGCCAGTGCAGTTAGCAGCATTAAGCAGATCAGACATACAATAGTTTATAGCCTTGCTGCTTGACCTGCTACATGCCTTTCATCCTTTGCTTTACAAAGCTACTTAAGCTGTCAGGCAGACTGTAAGCGTTGCATGCTGCCACGCAATTCCGCCTGTCCATTCTTAGCCTCGTTGGTGCGCTGGCCGCCTATGTAGGCGAGGATGTGCGCCAGTTTAGTCTCAGCAGCAAATGCAGCGCCGGGAGACGTTAATGTTTTGCGCCAGTGGTCCCCAAAATGGGCGGTATAGCTG
The DNA here is from genome assembly GCA_001587735.2 of Parhyale hawaiensis. Classification (NCBI taxonomy): domain Eukaryota; kingdom Metazoa; phylum Arthropoda; class Malacostraca; order Amphipoda; family Hyalidae; genus Parhyale; species Parhyale hawaiensis. Next base: position 198,910 of record LQNS02278000.1, read on the forward strand.
CCAGCAGGGGATACAAAGATCTGAGGATGTGGTAAGGCAGAATCAAAGCCGGAAAAGGGCCGAATACAGCACAGGATGCGTGATTTCACATGCGTCTCTAGAGGAGGGGAACTTTGGTGGGAAGATTTCCCAACCCACCAGGCAGATAAAAGTTAGTAATCATTATGTTGTACCGTGCGTGACAAACTGCAGATTTTGGATTTTTGAATCTTGCAAGAATTCAAACCCGGATGCTCGGGTCACGCTGGAGCTCCGCCCCCTCACTGCAGGAGGTGTAGAGCGGTTAGTAGTTTTGCGCTCTCTGGTGGGCGAGTTGGCTCACCAGGCAATATTATTGCTACCAGCTGCCCAAGGATAACGCGACACCAGAGGTTGGTCCTGCACCTAAGCCAGGAACGTCTTTTTGAGAGTCGACAGGGTACCTTCAAATTCCCTAAGATGTCGAGGCAGAGCATTGAACAAACGTGGCCCCATCACGGAGAAAGATTGCTCTTGCGTTGCTTGCAGAGCAGCAGTGCTCTGTTATTAAACGGAGGACTGACGCAGAGCTTGCCAATGAGTATATGCTGCTTAGTGGTTGACTTTGAGTTCATTGTCTGCAAAGCTGGGGACCAAGCTCATTAGATATCATAAAGAGAGAAACACAATGCGGTTACTGTCGATTTTAATAGAGAAGACGTAAAGCGTGGTGAAAGCGTTAGCAATAGACAAGGCTGCCTGCCCATTCACCGAGTTCTTTCCGTTAATATGTACTGGACCAATGCGTAATGGTATCGCCTTAGGAATGCAACCCATTACTTGTTAGTGATGCCATATGGATTCTAGAACTCATGACCTAATGATGTTGCCTTATGAGCACTGTAATCCATTATAAATATATATATATATATAATATTAGCGTAGTCATATGTGCACTCTCACCCATTATTCTCAAGCGTTGAGATATGGCCACTGTAATCTACTGCCTATCAGCGATACCATATGAACACTGTAACTCATTGCATTTAGCGCTGTCTTATGGAGATTATAGACTCTGTCACCCTTCGTTTAAAGGCGTTGCCATTGGGACACTAACCAACGGTTTACAGTCTTGCCATAGAGTAACTAACTATAACTATATACTGGCGTCGCTGTGTGGAAACTGCATTTGAACACCCATTAGCCCGCATTAAACTTGCCACGTGGACACTGTAGAGGGTAGACCATTCCTTGTTTTCGCGCATATGGCCGCCCTAAGTTACCACCTACCGGATTGCTAGAACGATGTTTTTTTTAATTTTCTTCAGGAAAGTATAGTATCACCGTGTAACATTAATATACTGTAAAAAATTCGCTAGATAAGAAGGTTAGACTGTTTAATTGAGTTAAACCTGCTGTATGCAACAATTTAGAACATGATATTTTAGCTCCGACAGCACTTGTGCATTGTAAAACTAAAACTCGCCTTCCTTCAGAAAACTTCAGCAATAATAGTTTTCAAAATTCATTGAATTGCATATCATAGAATTCACTACATCACTTCTAGAGGTATATTAGACAGGAATAAAATTTTGGAATTGACCAAATGCTAGTTTCTCATCATAGTATGATATAAGACAGCGTTAACTGTGGTTCTATATTCAGAAATTTACACAGTTGATGTTGGAGACTTGTAAACCCATTGGGCACTCCAGAAGCGCTAAATATCTTCGGGGCGAGCACTGCTAATATTTGTATAGTATTTTACATCTAAAATTATAAACACACCGTACATCATAGCGTGTTGTCATTATTTTTCAATTTGAAATTTAAGAAGTCATGTCTTACCTATATTTGGCGTACAGGGAGTAGTGAATCAGGTGATAATAAATTTTATGCTAGGTGTAATTTCACTAGCAATTACCACAGCTACCATCATTATGCAATAAATTTTTCATTAAAATTACTGACTACCTTCTTAGATAGACGAGAGCTGTCTGTATTTCACCTGAAAGCAGACTCACTGCTGAATTGTCTCTTTAAAAACATTTTCTACCCTTGTGAAACAGTCACAGAGCAGGGGCCATAACTCTCAAAAATATTTGGGGCTGTCTAACGAGACAGCAATGGAACTCTTCAGTGGCAATGGCTGAGCAACTGTCAGGCTGTAAGAAAAGGAATCTCCCATTACAGAGAGTAATGAATGGAAATTAAACCGCTGAGGCGCTGAAGTTGTGTTGTGCTTTGGAGCCTCTCTAGGCGTTTTTGGAGAAATGGTCACGATGATGGGAGCTATGAAGAAAGATTTTCCATAAAAAACAGAACAGCCCTTTTGCTTTAATCTTATTTCGACGTAACTCCATCGCACAGCGGAAGAGTGACTACAATCCTTAGAAAATTACGACTTATTGGTTAAATCAAACGCTGTAAACAAGACCAATGTACATTGTCCTTTTTTTTTATTCGATAATTTTCTTTGTCTATGGTCTGTCCCGCTTGAAAGAAACAGATGAACAAAACTTGGGTCTGGTTGGCCAATGTGCTGTCGCTTTAAAACCGATAAGCAAAAATAGGGCCAGCTTACCAGTGATGGCACAAATGAGGCGGCGTCATAATTCAATGCACACTTTCTGTGTTGGCTGTGAAAGTTAAGCAATGACGACATCTGCAGTCTCTCGTAACGCTGTCATGGTGCTGAGTTTTCTTGCTTTCTACGTGAAAAATTTCTTTGCTTTGATTGAGTTGATGACCAACGAAGCTGAGGTTAAGGTATTCTTCAGAGTACAATGGAACAAAGAAAAGGTGCGAGCATACTTGGCTTTCGCTGCTGCAATTATTGTTCTCCAGTTAAACTTGTTGTAATGGCGAACCAGCTTTTCGCAGGAGCAAAAAAAAAAAAAAAAAAGAAAAAAAACAGATGTAATACCGTTGCGTATCAGTGATAAGCAGCTTAACTTTGTATAAGTGATGCTTGCCTACCTGCCAAAAATAATGAATTTTTTACACCGTCACCGTAGGGAAGAAAGCGTTGCTCTCCCCAGCAAATCTGAAGACAAAGTTCTCTCATCTGTTATGAACATTAAATTTGAAACTTGCAGTGCATCCTCTATAAGCAAATTAGTAACGAAATAATAATGATCTATGAATATGTATCATCACATATACTCTACCATCATGTGCGACAGCTCGGTACGCTGGTATCATAGCATCAATGGGTACGAGTGCAGCGATGCTAATCGTACGTAGAACTGAAGTCAACTAATGGCGGTACAAGTAGTCTAGCTACAGTCGTATTGTTAGCTACTGAATTTTGGGTGGATTTTACTTGTTATATCTCTGTTGATTCGATAATTTGTTATTAAGGCATTGGCTCTCGGAAATTATTTCTTAATTTGTGATCATCCCCGTTGGATCATAGTTAATAATAAAATAGTACGCCAGCCGATTTGATCTCCTCCAGCTTTCAAACCTGACATTTTTTATAAAAGAAAGCATGGAAAGCAGACCTTCTCTTGAGGTTCCGAAAGACTACAGCTTTGTTGTCCTCGGGTATGTTGCTGGGGCTACTGAACTAGACTTTCTTATACCTAGAGTCTTACACTGAACGAGACGAAATGCGTGTGTTTGTGGTATTCTACATGGAATCTAGAGGCACACTGATGCACTGCAATAGCTGCATGCGTGACAGTGACCTACGTCAACTTATCAGTCAATAATACTGAATTTTATCGAAAAAGTCTTCGACTGGCACTCTGTGATCTCGATGTGCTAAGTCACTCCGCTTCTATTTATCGGGTATATCTATAGTTACTTTTGATTGGCCGCGCTCAGGAGTAATTACTTTTCGATAATTGAGTGTAGCTCGATCTGCAACGGCATATCATAAGTCCATGATTGAAGTTCCTGACATGTTAAATCTTTACTGATGAGCTTGCCTCGATTGCAGTTAGCGAACATAAGACGCCTATTCAGTGGTACCTCCATAATGTGAAGTTAATTCATTACTTGCATGGAGCAATTCGGTGAATGAAACAGAAATTCGAGCGAGACCGTGCAGGAGCTGCGCTCACCGGCCTACAAGCAAATAAATAAATGCATCAGCATTGGCTTCCGACGTTCACATAACTGAAACTAGTGAAGCACTCTGGGAGTTATACTTCGGGTAAGCAAGGCAATGTAAATGATAATTCAAATTGTCCTGAAAATTTCAGGATTTTCTTCTTAATGTTACCACAATTTGGTCACATGTACCTCTTGACTTTAACAGCAGCTCCTGTAATTTTGTCGAAGATTCGTCCTGGACTTTTTGAATTATGTTCTGACAAACACTAAGACAAGCACTATGTCAAGCCCACAAACGAACAATCCAATCATCAGTAAAATTTGGTTCTTCGTGTCTCTGAAATTTTCCTAAATTTTATAAAAATCCATTTATAACTGTTGAATTATGTTCTGCCAGACATTAAAACATAAATAGCAAAAAAGGGATTGACCGATAATCACAAACAATTGGTCACTTGCTCTTCGCAACATTCCCAACAAATTCTTCGAATTTCACGAAGACCCATTCAAAACTGTTTGAGTTATGCTACCAAGGAAGACAATCAAACAAACGGTTGGACGGATCTACACCAAAAGCAATCATCTGTTACTCTTAACATACTTAACATTCGTCGTAAATTTCATAAAGATCCGTCTAAACCTTTTGTGCTATCTTGTTACAAGCAGACAGATAACCAGAAAAACAAACTCCACAAACACATATCTTCCTTGGAGGAGGTAATAAGCCGGAGTAATAAGTTCGGGCACGCAGTGGTATCTCAAGTTATCGCAATTGTTGCCCCAAATAGTCCTAGGACTAATCAGTGGGCTTGAAACATTTTACTTGCTAGCCTATGCGATTGTAGTAAACTTGGTTTTATGATTGCTTTTCAGCTATACAGCTTAAGAAATGATTTCAATAAACTATTATTTTTAAATTGGCTGTGAGTCCCAACGAAGCTAGAAGTTCGTGCTAAATTAAGTGCGATCACAGAACTATACACGTAATATAAAGAATAAAATAACTAAAAGAGCTTCACTTTCAGAGCTAAAAGGTCCACTTATGTGTATTACTATTTTGTATGAACTCTTGCCATTGCTGCCCGCCAGTATATTGAATTTTGTTCACTTGAAGCTTTGGGTTGCATTTATCTGGAAATTTGTTTGTGAAATGTATGTATTTTCTGGATTTTTGGTTGGAGTAATGATCTGCTCCACTAAGAGGTGATTCTAGTAACGCTAACGCTACTGTAGAAATCTTAGCAAATACAAGCACTAATAGCGAAACAACGGTGGGCGCTCTGCCCCTCTGTATGTCATGCGCCCATGGCCTCTCTTGGGCCCTATTCTGACCGAATGCGACTGGGTCCGGGACGTTTGCGGCTTTCGGGGACTATATAGATGACGATATGAAGTCTCCAAACTATTACATTATTTACAAATGAATATCAGTTTCAATAAAGAGACAGGATATGTTTAAAAAAGAAAGAAATACAGCATTCCTGTTGTCTATTCGTCTTCAGTTCCTCTTCTTGTAGCTCCAAAATGCTCTATCCCAAAGAAGTTCATATTACGTTCCAAAAACACATGACCTGTGTTAGAAATCAAAGCTATTCCTTCCAGCACAAGTTCAGGGCAAGCCGTTCACTTACAATTTCTAGGCACCTGCTTCAAACCTAATGCTATATGAATGCGAAAATGACTCTATAATCACAGAAAAAGAATAAATTTATTTCATTGTTGACAGAGGCAAGTATAAGCAACACTCATTACAGCATAATGTTTATAACATTAGTATGAGCGCAGTTTTTCCACTTCACGGCTTAGTTTCGCTGTATATAAATATTGACTCAATTTACCCCAGGCTTGTGTACAGTGAGCCTTTTTTGCAGTTGATGATTATGTTGCAGAAATATCCTTTAAAAAGAAAAGTCCACGGAAAGCAAAGGCAAATACTGCTGTTGCGCTCCTGTAAAAATTTAGAGCCATTACGGTTATTCTTTTTTGTTTTTGCATTGCGGTGGGGCTGGAAGGCGGCAATTAGGTTAGTAAGCGCACACCGCTGGAGGCTCTCCCAATTTCTATCGCTCCTTACCTAAAGTGTCACCGTGCAAGCGGCATTATACTGCGTTGTATGAGACCACGGATGCAGGGAATGCTTCCCCTCCCTAACAGCAACAGCCCACGCAGAAACAATTCAGATTAACGCCTCTGCTCGAGATGCACATTGCCAGGGAGATGCCTTTCCAGCAATTATGGCGGTGCAAACTAAGGCACATTAGCAGGACAGGCGGGGTCTCTGAAGACAATCAGTCAGGCACCTTAGCTGCCGCCGGCTCACATTGCCTCGTCCCGTCCTCCATAATGATGGCGCCTTTATTGGACAATCCGCTGCCTAGTAAATTACGGCCAGACGAAGCTACTATCGCGAGTTTCGCAAGCCTCGATCCTTATTCTCTGAACTCGATACCCGTTATTGCCTCAGGGACCTGCGGGCCTGAGTTGGGGACTGGCAAGTCAATACTACGGGCGGGCTGCGGTGTAGCTCTCTGAGAAACTGTGTGTTAGACCAGGCGAGCGTTGAAGGGCTTGACGGATGAGCTACGGGTGTGGTTTGCAGCAACTGGGACAGTCAGTTGCAGTAGCCATGTGAGCTGCAGGTGTTGCGCTGATGTAGATAGTGAAATCCCATATGCACTCAGCGGATCACCTTATCTTAACGAGGTTGTGATACATCGCGTTGTTTCCTGAAGGAATACAATGGGTCAAATACCTCTTGTGCCTCAACAATGCAGCCTGGCTATAATAAGGCCAACCATTAAGCGCCTGCAGTCTTGCATACCCTATTTTAAAAATCCAGACAATCTTACAGCAGAGACGTATCAGTGCCGCGCTTGGTGTAAGGGCACGTTCGACTGGACAGCGAAATTAATTAAGTCCCTGAACCTTGACTTGTCTGAATCTGCAGACAGGTGACCGGGCTTCGACTCCTCAGTTGAGTCTCAAGCACTGACCTTTGAGATTTCCAAAAACTTAATCTTGCTTTCTAAAATGGCATTTTCAGCCAGCTCAACGTAACCATGTTGCTTCTAGAGGTCTTTCGGACGATCAAGTTTTCCTTCCGAGATTGCGTCTTCTTCTCAGTTCGGGGAGACAAAGACGCCGAACGACGTGCTCGAAGTCTGACATTAATTATTGATAGAAAGTTCCTAAATTTTGTTGGATAATACGGTCATGAAGTTCGAGGAAATTCAAAGTTTGCGAATTACTTCATTGCATGAGTAGCATAATTACGTGTTATTGACTTCATGATTGTGTGTAGTAAAGAATACTTATAATTTTTTGATAAAACTGGCACGCGTAGGGAACTTCTTATTGCTTGATGCAACTTCTAGACAACGGGAAGCATTTGGCAACTATATGTTGCCTATAACAGCGACAGCTTTTTCGTCTAGATTGCGTTTGTCCCTTCTTTTTTTTATTAACCAGGAGCTATAACAAAGCAAGATTTACATTTCAAGGCAAGATATGTATTTTTACTGATGTGAGTCTTAATAGAAGGTCAAGTTAATTAATGGATCAAAAAATGAAACAAGATTCACGTCTACGTCGTTTGCTACCGTGCAGGGGAGAGGTGTCAGTGAGATAATTATTAGCTCTATTTATCGGCAGTAAAATTTAGTTTTTACCCTTCAACCTGCTGAAACGAATAAAATAAATAACTACGACATTAAAGTGAGCGTGGAAAGTTGTCAAATTAGTTTGGAATGCTAACTCACATCCCATTTAATGGTTTAAATTAAATTATTCTAAAGGTCACTGGTAGGTTTGTTCAGCGCGTGATACCGCCCAGCTGCTGATGATTGTTTGTGATCGTTGATGGTTATTTTGTGCTGTTTTTATTATTGTTTTGTGTTAATATGTTGAAATATTTCGCGTAAAATCTAGAATAATAATTCTGGAAAGAAGTTCGCTGCGTAGTTGTAAAAATGAATTAGTGAGAGAGGTGTTCGGCAGTCGTGGTCTAGACACAGAAGAGAATTGTTTTCGTTTTTCCGAGATATGGTCCTTGATGAAATAATTGATCGTGTAGACAGGGCCCGATCGTGTTGACCGGGCCCGATCGAATCAACCGGGCCCGATTCTACACTCGCAATACTTTTCAAAGCGGCAGAGCCAACGCTTTTGTTTTGAAATTTGGGATCAGTCAAGCCTCGAAATCTTACTTTTGGCTCTCAATCACACCCACCCTAAGAAAACCATGCTGGGTCGGAGAAATATAATTTTAGAGTCGCCACGCCGTCTTTTTGAGGTATTTGGTAGGTACGACCAAAAAAGGCGTCAAAACTACCGCCAGTCACGGCTACGTTAATTCAATCGGGTCTGCTTACCTGAGCGGCTGTGGCGCCTCTCTAATAGACTACTTGCGAGGTGTGCACATAATTACTGGTGCACATAATCCCCCAGCCGAAGACCTGGGGGATTTTTCGCTGTGTCGGGCGGTTTAAACAACGCCAATATGCACTACAATCGGTAAAGAGCCAAGGCTTCACCGACTGGGGTGGTGATGTCAGACGCACTAGGCTTAACTTCTCCGGAAATTAGACCTGTACCCTGGCGTCAACCACGAGAATTGTGTTTCAGACGTTAAACTTACATTAGAGAAGGTGAAAGGCCAAGCCTTACTCTACTATACATATATGGAGTTTTCTGCTGGCTCAGGAGACTCAGCTTGCTTTTAGCGTCCGTAAAGCGATTAAATGCGATGAAGCCATCGTTTCTCTTCGAAGTCACTGACAAGTCGTATGAATATCGCCTAAAGGAACTGGATCTGATCTCTCTCGAGCAAAGACGACTCAGGGGGCAAGTAATAGACACATTCAAGCATTTGAATGGCTTCAACGACATACCTACGACGGGACTCTTTGAAAGAGACCTCAATGATCGCTTGCGAAACAACGGTGAAAAACTCAAGCATAAAGCTCGAAGAACGACCTTAAGTCAACAGTTCTTTCCGTATTTCATAGTCAGCATGTTATTGGTGCTGAGTCAGTCAACGCGTTTAAAAATCGTCTTGACATACATTGGGAGAGACATCCTCCGCAGCTAAGAACTCCTCTTCTAGGAGTTGCAAGCTCTTAACGGCTAAAGCTTTCTAGGCCCTAGGCCACCTTAATCGGTCTTCTTCTTCTCTCTCCCGCTTCAACTACACAGTTTGACATCTCCAAACTCCTCATATCAGCGGCTCTTGATCGTTCTTGCGTGCATTGATGATCGTCTCTTTGGCAGGGATTCTTCCCCCTTTTCTCCAGTCCTATATATCCTACTAACATAATGGCAATAGCTCATAGAGGGCCGGGGCGTAAGTTCCGGTGTCTCTTTGGGAATGGGCCTATTGGTTCGTCTACTGCCGCTTATCTAATTTAATCTAAAAAAGTCAATCTTCGTAAGGTCGACTTGTCCAAATGTCGTACAACAGTGGTGGTTTAGTCACTTTACATGGTGTTGCAGTTGTTAGCAAAAGCTGGACCATCGTTCAGTTGTATGTAAAGAGAACGATTGAGTGCTGTACTGCTGTAGTATGGGTAACAGATTTGAGTTTATCGCATGAAATCCAATTCATATGGGTGAAGCCAGAGCACCTGTTCGATGTTCCGGAAAGTTAAATCAAGTGGGCTTAGTTTAGCTCGACTGTGACGAGCCAAGAGACACCTTTGATTGGACCTCGTGCGTAGGCCATACACGGGAGTGTAATGTTCGTTACTATCGCAGTACCCGAATTGAATACGGTGCCGTTAATGTGGTGATGGTTATTTTATTTCGATAGTAAGGACACTATTTGGCACTATTCAGAACGTGATTAGTTGATCCTCTGGCCATTACAGCATGCAGTGCTTAATGTGACTTCTTGAAGCAACCTCCAAATAGTTCCAAAACGTTGCTCCAAGGTTTCGGCGAGTAAAACCATGAATTATTGCCAAATAATAAAAGGTGGGCTATAAGTGAGGTACCTTTAAAAAAACTATAACATCAAAACTAAAAACGGTAAAGAGATTTTTTTTTTTTTGAGAAATGAAAGTGGAGATTTTAAATTTTTTTATTATTGTATCTATTCTACCAACAATGCAACATACTACTGTAAAAATCCGTAAAATATCCTTCTCTCAAAATGAAACGTTACTCAGTGCAACAACGAGCAAGAATCGTGGAACTTTACTTCCGAAGTAATTGTTCGGTTACTGCAGTTAGCGGGCGATTGCTTGGCCAATAATAGAGGTCATTTAAAGGATATTGTTTTCCTTACTTTAATGTGTGGCATTATTCTAATATAAAACTTTAAAATCTCCTATTTCATTTGCCAAAAAAAAATAAATCGCTTTACCATTTTTAGTTTTAATGCTACAATTTTTTGAATAGGTACCCAGGGGAATTACCCAATTGCCGAACTAACTCTATTTCCGAACAAACAATTATTATTTGATAGTATTATTATTTTCACCTATCAAATATAACTGTTTGTTCCGAAATAGAGTTAGTTCAGCAATTGGGTAATTCTCATACTTTACTTATGGCCCACTTTTTACAATGAAACAAGCGTATACGTGAACAGCTAACTTATTTCCTAGACGTTGTTGAGACTTTCATAAGGTAACGCCACTACAAGGAGGAAGATGAGTCCACATGTGATATAATGATACCGTCGGTAGGACTTTTGCCCTGCTGAGAATTTTATGAAATAATTCTCTTAATGAGGAAGCTCATCTAGAAGCGATAAATGCGATCAAAAAAGACTAAACATGAAGTCAATCAGGACAGCCCAGTTTTAATATAAAGGAGCATTAATATCCCAGAAGACAACAATACACAGTGCGCTGTCGCATGCTTGACTCCACGGTTAGTCTCTCTATTCCTTTACCAGTGTTGCATAAGAGAAACATAAACTCCGCGGCAGAGGAGGCGTCACCTTAGAATTTAAAATATGAGCTATAAAGACGATTGAAGTAGCTCGATCCTATGAGTAGCAGAGGCACTAAATTTCACAGTAAAATTTCTTCTGCACAGTAAAAAGCATTTTCTGCGCTCATCTCATGATGCGCAAACTCAACAGAAAATCAACAAAAGAAAGGGGTAAGGTATTCTTCTTAGCAGAACCACGAGGGTCATTGAAGAATGCGGGAGGCACTGAATTGATTCGAGATTATCACCTGAAACTCTGTCCAGTGGGCGAACCCAACGCACCTGTCTAAAGTGCCAGCCAGGAAGATCAAACCTTTTGGGCTCTTAATTTCAATCACGATGGAGCATTTGCATGGCGTTCTCTCGATAAGCTAATCGGAACACAGTATTGCACTATTCAGCAATGATGTACTGATGTATACAGCTGCAGCTTGCAACAACATGAAGCTCGAAGAATAATTCCTAATCGAACCATTAGCCATCTTCTAGCTCCATCTCTATTGACAGGAGCTTTCATCATTTCTTGTCTATAGTGGCATTAGCTTGGGCTTGGCTGCCTAGCGCGCGGCATGACCTCGTACCATGTTTATTCATAGCTGTCAGCAGCCTACGTCATGTTTCTTCAGAAGTGCCATTAGCTTACTCCATGTTTCGGGCAAGAAAACAACAGCCGTTCTATATATCAGATCATCTGCTTGCAATGCCTCTTAGTCCAAATCTGCGCGTCATTCCAGCGAAAGAACGGCCCTCGCTTCTAAACATTCCCATGCATCAAATATTGCACGCTAAACAGCGGCACTAAGCGCTTTTCTTTCCTCTGCACACGGATTTAAAATTGAAGAGGACGAGCCCTGTTATTTGTTGATAATGTGAAACGTGCGTCATGACTGACATATCGCACTTTCGACACTGCGCTAAGTCACTTTGAAGATCTCTTATGGATGTCCAAGGCCGATGGAATATTCCAAGTCCAGAAATTTATGAGATATTCGAGCCTCTACTGGCCCTCAAGGCTCAACTTGAACCAGCGACTGCTGCGTAAGAGAGAAAATGTGCCGGTCATATATTGTGCTGAAGAGAAGATACGCTCAAGTTATGACATCGTACCTTAACTCATTATTGCTCGTAAACACGTCCAGGTTTCGTGAGTGGTAAAGAAGAACGGTGGCAGAGGGAAGGGTAAAGAAGAGGATCGATACGATTTTATCAACACCGGTATTGAAGTATTTTTCTCTCGTATTTCGGCCGGAAAAACGTGCACCAGTGTATTTCAAGTAGCTGTAAATACTTAGGAGTGTAAGGGCAAATCGCTAACGACCCTACACGCGTCATACAACTTCTGGAACAGAAGTTGTTGGAATAAGTCTCAATATCAGGCCCCAATAAGACATAGAAGCGTGTCAAGTAGTAATATTAGTTATGTATTTTTTTGCAATTTTCATTGTTCAGTAACCGACATACAGGCCGTATGTTGCATCTAGCACTTAATATAGGTACGCACAACATAAGCTTCACTGAAGAGAAAACGATGTGAATCTGTTTAATGTTACAGTTATTTCGATTCGCAGAGCTATAGAACGGCCAATATTTTTTCCCGAAACTATCAAAATTTTGCAACAAGTTTTCAAGCCACAGTTTTTTCTTACTGTCGTTCTTATTCAAGTCTCTTTTGCTCAGCTCATCGGAGAGCTTATGCATCAGAAGTTATGGATACTTCTCTCATGGCAGCTTTTCACCTGTCTGGCTCCACTTCTATATTCTGCCCTCAGTATCTCTGCGTTCAATACGAGTCATAAACACAAGGTACTAAGAAGAACTTACCTTCGCTTATAATATGCTGCATTATTGTCAGTACGGTTTTACACGGTTTCTACGGAATACATCGTTTTCGTTTGTTTACTGGTATCTCACACAATTGTTTTGAAGAACCTCATGCCTTCATATCTAAAGTCTATTTTAGTATGGACTGCTTTATAGCATATCATTTACCGTTCATGTTATTTTTCATATTAACATTTTAACTTGGTTAGGCACAAGGGGTTAATCATAAGAAAGAGGCTTCAGATAATGTCTGTAACCATTAACACTGTCACAGGAAGACAAGAAGAAGTGTAAATAAATTTACTTCATCATAAACTCTTTAAAAAAAAGAAACAACTGAAATCTTGCTGGAAACTTGAAGCCCACAGCATAGCACAACCTCACTCGGCAAGAGTATGACAGACACCGACCCAATGCAAAGGCTCCTAAAGTACAGGTCTGGGTCGGTACGTGACGATATTGGTCCGACCGGCACAGTATACCTCAAGGCTCTGATATTGACTCTCCAGGTCGCAGGCTCAAATCTCCTCACCCAAAAAGCAAGTTATTCGCGGCGCTTGATGTGATCAGTCTGCATCCGGTCTGCGTACTGCTGTGGGTTTACTGACCTTTCCCAACAATGGGGAGGATGGGAGGGGGCAGATTGCCGCATAGAGCTTCCGACACTGATCTTTGGTCGACTGCAGCCGTATGCTCCTCTGGGGCCTGTAGGATTATATCTGCAGCACAAACCAGTGCATGTAGATTTTCCCAGTTGGGGGTGCGGTCAAGTTGACTTTACCTTCAAACCGACAGTCGTGGAAGATCGTAAGCTGACCATCTGGGACATGTGCAATATTGTGGGGCTGTAGATTTTATGTAACAAACTAAACATGAGTTGGATTGCAATGTACTGCATTCATCATCCAGCTGGGAGTTTCTCGCGGAAAACAAATGACAGATATTACTCACAAGCATATTCGCTCGACCTAACACCGGTTGACATTTTCACATTCCCGAAAAATAATTACAATGGCACAGTCGACAAAATTCAAGCGAAATCTCAAGCGGTACAAAACAATTCCACAAAAAAAGTGATTTCAAGAAAATTTCAATGCATTGAAAAACTACTGGGAGCGGTGTATAATCACCCAAGGATATTAGTGAATAAGAATCAGGTATATAGTGCAATATTATTCATTATCGTATTTCGGGATGTATGAATTTCAATACCTGAGAGGCTGCAGCACGAACGGTTTCTCGGGATATATCCTCCAACACTGCCTTACCAAACTGTTAGGGCTGGAGGAGAATGGTGCGAAGTCATGCAGGTGTTAAGCTTTCAAGGATGTAGGCATTTGTTCAATTTCTTAGCGAATCAGGGCTTCCTCTTTGTTGCCCTCTGCCTGCCTTCCTATGTCTCCTTGTTTTTCAGCAACGAACATTTCAGAGTCTTAAAACTAACGGTCATAGCCCCCAATGTACTGCTCTAAATGCTATAGTAAGTAGGAATTTCTAATGTCCTGAGTAACGTTGGCGATAAACACACATTACGAGAGTATTGTCTACACTATACGCAGTGCTGCTGAGCTCACTGAATGCTTATTACCTCCGCCAGGGAGGTAATTTTTTGTCAGAGTTTGTTTGTATCATTGTCTGCGTGTCTGTCACTCACGAAGATAACTCAAAAATTTATAGATGGATTTTCAAGAAATTTACAGGGAATGTTAGGTTGGATAGGAGGAACAGATGATTAACCCTATCCGTTACCAATTTTTTTCAACCGCTTGAGCACCAAGGCGTGACGAATTTGTACCGCCCACTAAAAATGCTTATAACTTCATCAATATGCGAGTTTTTTTCTTCAGAGTCTCAGAGTCATTTATTCAACTTTTAATCCAACTACTTATTCAAAAAATTAAAAAAATAATGGCTAAGAGCACTTTTATTGTTAATTAAATTTGAATATAAGAAATTTCACCTGAGCGTACAGGGTGAATGCTCCAGCTGCAAATCTGTAGCAGTTGTCATACTTTCACGGTAACTGCAGAAGCTATAGGAAACTGCACAGCGGCACTGCACTAATAGTTGCAGCAGAGAAAATTTAGAATGGTCAGACTTCAATGATGCTGCCTGACGTCGACCCAGAAGCGCGCGCTCACGGAAATTTTGTCACCGAATTTTCTAAAATATTGATATTTATCACGATTGTTGGCTATAATGTGCAGGTATCTTGGAATTTTATTGATGCTAATGAGAAATTAGGAAAAGTCACGGAAGTTTGGGCACTGAAAATTACTGAGCGTAAAACAGTGAACGAAAAACGGTAGGGCGGTACAATTTTGTCTCGCTTTGGAGCACATAGGGTTAACTGTTGGTCAAGATCCATCGACCGTTTGTTTGTTTGTCTGCCTATTTTTTAGGTAAAATAACTTAAAGAATTTTGAACCAATCTTCATAAAATTTGCAGGAATTCTCGGGCGGGAATGTTACGAAGAGCAACTGACCAAAATTTTGTGATGATGTCCGTCCGTTGGTCTGGTTGTCTCTATGTTCGGTTTTATGCTCGTCAGAACATAGCTCAAAAAACTCATAAACATATCTTTATGAATTTTCAGGAGTTGTTAGAGGTGTGAAAAGACACAAATGTTCAAAATTTTAGTGATGATTCATACGTCACTTTTTGTGTGCGACAATGTGTCTGTTTTCAAGGAAAGAATACATAAATTGTTATCAATATCAGAAGGAACAAATGACCAAGTTTGGTGATGATAAACAGAAAATCCTATATACTTTCAGGGCCAATTTGAATTCTTCATTAACACTGTCTTGCTCAGCGGAATTATGCGCTCCCAAAGTGCTTCTCTAATTACCTCCGCCAAGGAGGTTATATATTCGTCGTGTTTGTCTGTCTGTCTGTTTGTTTGTTTCTCTGCCTGTCTGTCTGTCACCAAGATAACTCAAAAAGTTATGAACCGATTTGGATGAAATTTACAGGGATTGTTAGGTATGTTAAGAGAAACAGATGATTAACTTTTGGTGAAGATATGTCCATC
>LQNS02278000.1:224439-235741 GCA_001587735.2 Parhyale hawaiensis
TCGCTGAAGACTTCGCTGGTTTGCCATGGCCAATCACAGCGTAGAGGAACGATGACGTAGGCCTCTAAACCACGCCCATGAGCCAAATGTTGCGCTAATTTACCCCTTAGAAGTTTCCCTACTACCTTTACTGTACTGTGGTAGTTCTCGCCTCACGCCATTCAGTCTTGCTTGCTCTCTCGCTCAAAGTCATTTTGGTCTGCGGGCACCCTTATGGGCCCTGAAAATAATTTATCGATTTATCTGCATAAGAACCAGTTTGGGTGTGCCGTTAAGGCGACACTATCTTCCTTTCCTTTACGGGAAACCAAAGACTTATTCTTTGGCGATAATGCTAAATTTCGTGAATATCTTTAATGTATCAAAGTTACATAATGAATCTATATGACACAGCGCCCATTGTTTATATGCTGCTACACGGGCAAATTTCTGGCGTAGTCCACTGTAGCGGCACGTCTGTACAGAGTTTTACGAACGTAATTGCGTAAACCCCCACCAATAATTTTTTCCAGCAAAGACAGCTGAGTAAGCCATTTCACTCCGAAGGCCAATAGAACGCACGTTAGGGCTCTAGAAGGCTTCAGTTGTTAGTATAGCTATGAATTCGGTCCAAAATATCCGCCCACAGCTAAGCGATAATGTCCCGTGCTGGCCTATAGCCACAAAAGGAGACATGGCGGCTCGTGAGGATGCCAGCGCGCGTATCGTGCAACTGCGCGCATCAAGTGAAGGGCGGCAATCGTGTGCCCATAGCCGCGCAGCTGCAGTACAAATAGATATTCGCTGACGACAGATCGTGTAACATCGCATTATCGTTGGTGCTTGCGGCCCAGAGCAATAAGAGTGAAATTGGCCGCAGGCTGTAGACCTCCATATCCTCTTAAAACTCCTGATGACGGAACTCTCGATTAAAGAGCGAACACAGCCTGGTAAGCGACAAGGGATACTTATCTATTATCTACGGCTCGATGCCTCCAGTGCTACCCTGTACGAAGGCTTGAAGTGACCGCCTCACGCGGAATTTGAATGAGAGATCTGAGCTTTCAAATACGTACTTAGATCTGTTTATTCAGAAAGAAGAAACAATAATATCCAAACAATAATTGAAGATACCTGGTTCTCATTACTTGGCAAGGTTGCGGTCGAAAAAGGGTGGCATAAGGTGAATTATATGAGATGGTTACGTTCCGCGGCCCGTTTTCCCCTCAAATGTCAAAGCTGACACTTTGTCATAATACTGAGCTAAAGGTGAGCTAAGTACAATAGTAATAATAAGAAAGATAAAGCAGAGATAAAATTTCTATTTAGGGCAGTAAAACCAGGTTGGTTTAGATTAATAAGAAAAATGCATCTTAGGCAGTGTTCGATTGGGTACCAAAATGAAGCCTTCAAGGCTTAATTTGTTCGAAATTTCAGACAGGTGCGCTGACTTCGATCCGTTAAATTGAGTTTCAGGTCCTGACCCTCAACCGGTTACCTTTGATACTTTCAAAAACTCAACATTGCGCCGACCAATGGAGTTTCCAATAGGGTCAACGGAACCGCTTTGCTTCTAACACTTGCAACACGATTCAGAGCCACGAATCCAAAGCTTCTGTTTGAAATTTCGTAAAAGTCGAGCCTCGAAGGCTTAGTTTTGGTGCCCAATCTAACACGCCCTGACAATAAAGGAAAAATATACAATAAATATCAGTCTACTGTAAAAAACTAATTTGTCACAGAAGAAAAGCAATACGGACGTAAGCTTGCAGCTAACATAAGTAATAATGAGGTCCTGGTGAATATTGGAGACAAGGAAGAAGAACTAAAAAATAATTTCAACAACAAAGGTACGGCTCTGTAGTCAGCGATAACAGTTGGTCTATTTTTCATTATGTCAAGAGATTCTAAAATTATGATATCTAAAGTATGAGCTGACCAAACTATATCGAAATGTGCTGGACACTATGCATGACCGGTTTGCTCGCCATGCTGTCCTGGAGATGAATGAGGTCACACTGTGAACGGAACGTACGTGCTGAAGGAACGTCCTCTGTGCTGATAAAAGCCTACCGAACATAAATTCACGTCAAGTGTATGCCATAAACGAGCCTCCGCTGGACTGGGATGCAACATTTTCAGTTTCTAACCCTCAAATTTCAAGCGTAATTCGATTCACTGTCTCTTCCATAGACCATTTAAATCATCGTTGTCATAGCTAACAAATTCACTAGAAGTAGATTTTTTGCGATCATTTTACTAGCTACGGATATCGTGCGATTTTTTTCGATAAAATAGTAAAATATTTTTCACTAACGTTCTTTGCGATAACATATGTACGGTAGAATATCGCAGTTTCTGTTTCACTTCTTTGTTTCAGGAAACGCTTCGGTAAATTTTTACAAAAACCCAATATGGCGGCCAGCTAATTCACTACTAGAAATTGATAGTAGTCTATGAGAGAAGTGTAGTGATACCCATATATATCGGTCGGAAATGCATAGTTTTTGAGATGTATGAGTTTGAAGTTCCGATTGTTTTCCAATGGGAGAAAATAGCTGGCGTCGTACTATTCTTGGTAGGGACCCCAGAGGAACATAACCTAACCCAACCTAACCTAATCCCACCTAACGTAACCCCACCTAACATAACCTAACCTAACCTAAACTATGCTGAATTTTTTCAAAACGTAAACGTTTCCTGGACTTTTTCAGTTAACAGAACAAATTCTTTCCTCTTCGAAACTCTTCTAACATATCGTACTTCAATATCATTTAATAGATGCTACTAAACAAGTTGTGGGATACCCATGGATCCCATATACATTTCAGAAATGTGCATCTGCGAAGACGATAATGTTATAGTTTGAAATCAGATATGTAACTGTATCTCACTTGCGGCCTTCCCTTTGTTTCTTTACGTTTCTCGCGTCATCAAATTTTTCTTGTGTTCGTACGTAGGCATGCTTCTTCTGCAATTCTTTAGCCAATCGCTTAGTAGTACATAAGTTTGTTTGTTTTTCCCGCGTTACTTCCACCAATGCGATTATTGTGTGTTCGTTCGTTTGTAACAGTCGCTGCGATTCAGCCAATTAGTAAGAGCCTGCGGAAGATTTGTACGTGTGTTCGTTCACTCCGACATCATTTTTACGTAATTACCCTATCAATCAGTGGCTTTCCCTATTCATTCTCTTTATCACTTCTGTTCATTATGGCCGCTTGCGATCGTCCGCTCTGCCGATGTTGTGATTTAGATTATTTTCAAGTAATTAAGCGCTTCTACTTGGAATAAAAAAAAACACTAGATTTTTTTCGGTGTCACGGCCTTCTGCCCGAGACTGTATTATGCCCCCATTGTGAACTACCTTGAAATTAAGAGAACACAAACAATCGTGGTACTGTGGCCGCTACAGATCGTACAATAAAACGAAAAAAAGAAAAAAGTGTTCTTTTAGTGTCTCGGACTAGAAAGGTACATTTTTTCGAATATGCTCATGTTTTGCCATGGGAAATTCTCATGTTCATAAATCACTAGCTTCAAAATTTTTGGAATAACAATACAATTTTGACGGGTTTGAAGTGGACAACACGCACTAGCGTCGACTGGCGTAGCTTTTGCTGTGTAGTTGCCCTTTCGTTCTTGAGGAACCAGCCACCAATTGGAGGTGAAGGCGTAACGGTAGAAATCGACGAAACGTTCTTTCTGCGCTCCAAATTTAATCGGGGAAAACAGTTGAGGCAAATTTGGCTCTTTGGTGGGGTAGAAAGAGAGAACAAAAGCAACTTCATTCTGGTGCCGATGATTGACGGTGACGCTGTCTTAGAAAGAAGCTCTGCTATTCTTATCCCATCGTGAAGCGACTCATACGCCCTCGTTCAATAATAAACAGTGATGGGTGGGCTGCTTACCGTTCACTTAGTAAAGAAGGCTACGTCCACCGCGTAATAAATCATTCAGAAGCATTTGTGGACCCTGAAGATCCGAGCATTCACACTCAGGCAATTGAACGTCTTTGCCGAGACGTGAAACAGTGGACAAAGCGACCAGGACTTCGTTCTGAGTATTTTGAGCAGTACTTTGCGCGGTATTGTTTTTCTTCATCAATACCCGGAAATGACTCTACACCATTTTATGTGTGCTGCAGCTGTACTATACCCGCCTCAGTCCGATGCCAATGAACGACGTTCTGCAGCAGTAAAACGTGAGTATAGTTGCCAGTTCGCAAAAGTTTCATACTTAGGGTATTTTTTTTGTGTTTACGTCCAAAAGTCGGGAGTTTTACTGCATCTGAAGTCCATTCGCTGACGACGATCGTGACGTTCGCGCTGTATCTTCTGTAGGCTGACGTATTACGGTTTCGGGTCATGTACTAATAGCGATTAGTGTTACGTTAATTCTTGTTATTTTATGGTTAATTCTTTGGTTAACTTACGTTACAATGCAGTGCATTAGGTTACTGTATGTTACATTTATAGAGGTTAGGCAACGCTAGGTTTGGTTTTGTTCACTTTAAAATGTGCCTTAAAGTTTCACTCTGCGTCAACTGAAAAAATTAATATAAAAAAGTATGCATTTCCGACTGATATATGTGGGTACCATTAGACTGCTCTAATAGTGTACTAATGATATCTTGTAGTAAAGTAGCTGGGTGCGATATTGGACTTTTGTAAAAATTACCAATGCTGCTATGACATGACCATATACTGTGCTTTTATGACCATGTTAGCAAATTCTATTCTCAAATTCACTTCATTTTCGCACTTAGGAACGACCTTTGAATTCACAACTTTTTAAACTACATATAAAGACAGACTGCCTTTTTAGTTACTTTTCCATATCAAATATAAGTATTCATGTGGAACTTGCCAGAGTTCTTACTTTGGAAGTACTGAACACAGCAGTTTAAAATCAGGTTTTATCAGCACTTACGACGTTCGTTAAACCTTCCGCTCACCATTGCGTGCAGTCCGGTCATGCTTAGTCTCCAGCGTAAAAAGAAGTAGTTTATTCAGCTAATATTTCAAATATTAGAATTTCAGAATCTCTGTCCATGCTGAAAAAATTACCAACTCGTAAGGCTAACTAGACCACCGTACCTTTGCGCATGCAATGATTTTTTTTTTCTTCCTTTTTTCCGCTATTTCATCAGTAGGAAATCACTGTTACTAAGGTGAACTTACGTCTGTATTTCTTTTTGTTTGCTTTTATAAGTGTGACGATTTAGTTTTGTTGAATGACATTTTGCTGTAGATTTTTTAATTTCAGAAGCGTTCAATGAAAATGACGTTGTAGTCGAAACTAGCCTTGTCTGAATCCTTTAATTCGGTACTTTTTTTTGTCGCTGGCTAAGTGTTTTGTTTCATACTTAGAACTGGGTTTGCAATCAAACATCCGATCTCCTGTACAACGGCAACGATAGAGAACAACAATTTATAAGAAAACGCTTAAAAAAAAAGAAAATGTAATGTGGCATTGCTTCCCACGCACAACTCGCAGTTCTCGAAAATCGCAAGAGAGCAAATTTTCTTACATCAAGAAACTCACTTTTCGCAACAATTATTGTCGATTCGCATATAAGCGAATTCCCAAATAACAAACTCGTATACAACGACAGTAAGGTGTATAGCCCTTCGTTCCCATACGCTCTGCTAAATAATATCAAACAATCTCTCAGTCTCCTCATGAACGTAGCTTACCAAAACATACACTCAAATGCTAGCCGTAAAGCCAGCTGACAGAGCAAGCATGGGTCACTAGTAACAGCACGAGATACAAACAAGCATGGAGGTCTCCAGTTTCTCTACTCATTGACTCGCGGGTGCAATTAGCGCAGTAGTCTTAAACACAAACCATTTTACTGCCGGCACTATAATTATGATTTTAGTGAAACCATAATGATCCATCAAACAACGGTAACAGGTCATTTATATTTTAAAGCCATACTTTACAATAAGTAATATTTGAAGAGACTAGAAATTATTTTAAGAATACATTTTTGAGACAGCTTGACAGTAGTTGGTACTCAAGCTACTTTGTCTTCTGTATGTCACAGGTACGGTGCCGTACAAGCCAGTATTCTCGCTCGTTTGTTCCGTCATGTGTGGCTATTTGGAATAATCTTGACAGCTCTGCCTTTGATGGTGCTGGCATTGACAGCTTTAAGCGATTTATAAACTGAGTGATTCTGTGATCTGTAATTCTCTCTTTCTTTCTTCTCTTACTGGGCTGGTTGCGTGTTGGTTGATAACCTTATGGAGTTTATTTTCCGTTCTCACGTCGCTAGTCTGGTGTAGTTTAATAATAACTAGTGGCCCGAGCCGTAATAATAAATGACGGCAGACAATTAGTATTTCACCGAAACCCCCGTTGTCTCTTGTGCTGTTTACTTCTCAGAGGGTCTCTTGAATAACAACAATTCAGCCAGCTGTCTCAAAAACTGGATATAAATATTATATGACGCAGTCAAGTGGCATCATCCGTAGCACCTTTGAACGTGTTCAAACACGGCCATGCAGGCGAGCTCAGGTCCCTCTACTAGAGTTCCCGAGTGCGACCGTCGTATCCTAGATACCGTCTTCTGCACTTGAATTTCTTCCCATCTGATTCCCATAGAGCGTGAAAGGAAAATACAAAAATATTTATATATCAGTACTATAGGTGTAATAATTCATGTCGTGTGTTTATTTATTTATTTACTAGAGTGCCCGTGCTGTCCAAAATGTCAGCGAGGATTGTTTGAAGACCCGTCTTCATTTAACATACTTCCGTGACTGACATCTTTCTGGAGAATAGGCTACAATGGCTAACTAAAGCTGCCATTAGAGATGAGTACTCTCTCTGGTAATTCATCTATAGCAGCACAATCGTCGTCCACCATAGAAGAGGTGCAGAAAACTTTTACATTAGTAAGCAGCAAAGCACTATTGAATTAAATTAATTCTCCCTCGCGTAGCCTACATACCGACCGATCGGCCTTCAGTACATCTAAGTTTTCTCTTGTAGCGAATATTCTCCTTCATGGAATGACAGCAAACTGAAAGAATTGTGTCAAGTGCCCAATGAAAAATCATCGCTTCGTCTGTGCTTTGCGGATCAGCTACTCAATTTATACGTTGTGAGCTGAGAGTAAACATAGGTTTCGATGTATGGAGAAAGTGATGAAAATCAGATTCCATATGAGAAGCTGAGACTATCTTTATTTTTTTTTTTTTGTTTCAATGTCAAGAACTGTTTCGAGCAAGAGATGCTTTCAGTTAAAAAGATAGAGACATCACTTTTGCTATCTTCCTCAACCTGGTCATCGATCTCCACGAAAGCGCAACATAATTACAAAATCTACAACCTGGCTTATTTTTTGCTTGTCTATATCATTATGAGCGTGACACGAAACATACAAATTATATAAGCAAATAAACATTAAGACGTTGTGAAATTTTGCGAGGTTAACATTGGAAGGTGTAACTATGATTCCGAGTTTTCGAAAGGCATCATATATACACCTTCCAACGTTAACCTGCCAAGATTGCACGAGATCTCAATGAATTAAAGTTGGTCAACTTCGAGCCTCCCACCCGATGAGCTGAGGCTACAGCGAAACACGTACATAAACATATAATTTTATTAATATAAGTACTAACTCACGTCGTGTTTCATCGATTTATTTAAAAATATATTTATATTTTTCCTGCTACGTTGTATGGGAGTAAAATAGGAAGAAATTCATGTGCCGAAGATGGTATCCAGTATACGGGGGTATCACTCGGGAACTCTAGCAGAGGGGTCGGAGCTCGCCTGCTTGACCGTGTTTGGACACGTTCATAGGTGTCACGGGAGATGCCACTAGACTACGACATATAATACATATCCAGCTTGTGAGGCAGAATGCTGAATTTCCATTTAAGAAGCCCTCTGAAAAGTAATAAGCACCAGAGACAACGGTGGTATTCGTGTAACACTAATTTTCTGCCATCATTTATAATAACCTGCTTGGGCCACTAGTAAGTAAGTAAATAAATAAATAAAAACGAAGTGAATGGTTATATACTACTGACAATTGAGCATTACGATAGCACTGTGTGTGATGCACTTGTTGAGTAGCATAATAATTGCATGTATTTTCCGGCTAAATTGCAAAGTCTGAGTTAGTGCAGCTATTGCAGGCTAATCAACTACGTATGAGTAGCAGCATCCACCATGTAATAAAACGCAGTTTGTTGATTGCTTACTGCATCTGTTAGTTGGTCCGTCTCTCCACCACGACAAAACAAATTCATCTACTTAATGACAAAATGAGGTGGCAGGAATTTCGAGTCCTAAAGTGCATACTAAGGCTAAGAGTGTCTTTGAGATATGCTCGAGCTACAGCATTTTCTAAAGCTCGCATCACTTAAAAAAGTAGATACAGCCATGAGCATATTTATTAGAACCGTGCAATAAAACACACATATTTTTCTTAAAATCATGCCCAGGAGATTGGAATGGAAGTCAATTACATAGAATCATATGCATTTTCACCTGTTGCAACAATCAGAATTTTGAATATGGCTGGAATAAGGGAGTAGTGAGCGGAAGTGTGAATATGACAGGTTCAAAATTATTGGTACGGCTTATTATTGTTGTCTATAGAAGGTTTGTATACGGCGTAATTGTGCTTTGAAGTCTTTCTGCATACATATATATTGTTAGAACTTCGTATTCAAATGATGTCTTCATGCTAATTTCAGTATTATTCCATTTCAGATAATAGTTACAGTGCAGTTTTCGAGAAATAAGAGATCATTAGGATGGCGAAAGTTAAAGAACACAGTGAAGACCCCAGGAAACATATTGTAGCTTGTCATATAAGGGGGAAGGCTATGATAAGATTTCCAAAAAGTTACCGTTTGAGCTACTATAAAGAAGCGTGCCCGACAAGCCCATGTCAAAAACAAGATAGGAAGTGGGAGAAAAAGGGTTTTGTCCGAGAGAGCAGAGCGAAAGATAGTGAGATTTTCCGACCAAAACCAAAGTGCCACTGTAAAGGACATTGTAGATGCTGGCAGGGTGGCAATGGAGCTAATATATCTCGACACACAGTTGGAAGAGTTTAGATGAGAGCTGATTGAAAGCTTGCTGTCCGAGAAAGACCCCATTACTCAAGTCTGTACATCTTGAAGCAAGAATGGACTTTACAAAACATTACATTGACAAAAGTGTTGCCTTCTGGAAGCAAGCTTTATGGTCGGACGAAACAAAAATTCAAGCTTTTTGGGCATATTAGTATTTCACATACAGCAAGTCTAGCGAAGCCTTTTCGGCGGAGGTTTGCTGTTTTGGAGACGTTTTTCTGCTACTATACAAGGACGCCTTGCGAAGGTCAACGGTATTATGAAAAAAATTATGTAGAAATTTTGGATGATAACTAGACGGAAATAGCAAAGAAACTGTTATTCGGTTAACGTTGGTGCTTTGTATAGGACAACGACCCGAAGCATCCAGGCAATTTGACTAGGGAGTGGCTGGAAAACAATGATATTAATTTTTGGAGTTGTCTTCCCAGAACACAGACCTAAATTCGCTAGAGAATCTGTGGAAAATATTAAAATATTAAACTTGACAGTAATGGAGAAAAAGCCAAAGAACCTCACTCATTTAGAGGAAATTTGGATGGAAGAGTGGAGTAACAAATCTCCAGGAGAGTGCTTCAAGTTCGTGGAAAATCACAACAAAAGACTGCAGCAAGTACTTGAGGCTAAAGGTCAGACAATTGATCATTGGAAATAGATTGCCAATAAATTTGAACTTGTGAAGTCTTAAATATAATTTATAACTTCTTTGTTACTTATATTAGAGTACCCGCGCTGTCAAAAATGACAGCGAAGAATTTTGGAAGACCCGGCTTCATTTAGCTTACTTCCGTTACTAATATGCAACTGGACACTACGGTACGCAACAAAGGCCAATCAAAATTGTCATAAGAGATGAGTGCTCCCTCTGTCAATTAATCTATAGCAGCACAATCGCCCCCCACCTTGGAAGATGAGCAGAAAAACTTTCACATTAGCAAGTAGCAAAGCATTATTGAATTAAATCAATTCCCCGCTGCATGTAATACATACCGAAGGATATGGCTTTAGTACATCTCAGTTTCCTTTTCCCTTGAAGCGAAAATTCTCCTTCAAAGGAAGGCAGCAAGCTGAAAAAAATAATATTGCGTCTGCCGCCTCGCCAAAAGTCATCGCTTGGTCTATGTTTTGTCGACCGGCTACTGAATTTATACGCCGTGAATTGAGAGCAAACATATTTTTCTATATGTATGGAGAAAGGCATAGTATAAAAATCAGATTCATGGCCGCGATAAGAGAAGCTGGTCTTTTATTACGAAATCTGCAACCTGGCCTATTTTTCGCCCAACTATTAAAGAAGCGGACACGAAATTAATAAATACACGAAGCGTTTTATTATATGAAGAATTTTGAAAATGTGATTGATGCATCGTAAAGAACAGGTGCAAATACATATGACTGTATGAAATTGATCTTCATTCCAACCTCCTGCACATGATTTTAAGGACAATATGTGTGTTTTATTGCACTGTGCCAATAAATATGCTCATGACTGTAGATACTTATTTGATATCTCTCTCTTTAGCGTGGTATGCGAGAGGTCCAATCAAAGAGTTTAGAATACAACTGTATTCTAATCTCTTTGGTCCAATTTAAATGGAGTTTTCATTCTAGTCGTGCATAATCTATTTCGCTTACGTTTTTCTTGACTGTATTTCTTCGTGGCCTATCCTGCAGCTAAACTTCGACCCTGATGGTTCAAGCAACTGCTGGTATCCAAGATACAGTAACTACTGAGCATTTTTCGTGAATTGTTTTGATTATCACACGCGAACGAAGTGGGAGAGGTGATAATGCTTTCGTTGAAGATTTAAGTATAACATCTAATCTAATCTAATACTAAGAATGGCCGTCGTGTGTTTATATATATATATATATTTATATATATTATATATATATATATTTATAAATTCATATATTTATTTATATGTTTGGTGTCACGCTCTTAACGAAATAGATAAGCGGAATTTAGCCCAGGTTGGAGGCTCTGGTTGTCCTCTCAAGCTCCATTGAAAGTGATGGGCAGAAAATAGACCGGGTTGCAGAAGATGACAAACGTATCTTAAGCAGGGACTGTTGAAATTCCAACAATGAAGACATCGCAGGCTTAGTCTGATTTGTACGAGTATTAGCTTCTTCATACATCGAATCTACGGCAAAGTATAGGGCGACCTTATGTCTGAATGCACTTCTTGCATTGCCGAAGTTGAAATCGTAGC
>LQNS02278000.1:260839-279424 GCA_001587735.2 Parhyale hawaiensis
GTGGCATTTCCTCCAACTCAGGGGCTACCCAGAGCCCCGAACCCAAAGCCAGCTCATACAAACAAAGTGGCGTCCGGTGGCCGGACAATGGGGGCGGCCTGATAACGCGCAGACCACGCGTCCGTTGGGTACCGCCAAATCAAGTGCCCAGGAAGCTTTGTCGTGCTGGGCCCTAAGGCGTTAATCCGTAAATCGCTAAAAGTTGTTAACACTTTCGACGGAGTTTAGAGTTTAATTTTTTAGTTACTTCCGAAAATTACTATCGAACTGATTATTGTGGATGTTATTATCACTCAAATTCCATTTGTCCGCTCGCCACAAAAATTTATGAAAATGATGGAAGTTGAAAAGTTTATAGATATATGATTAGCAACGTGTACCACGCTATCAATATGATGGCATCAACATTGCATTAAATTTTTTACGATATTTCATTATGTATGCCTTAGGCTGTGATGGTACAGGATAGGCTGCATCACACGTACAGATTTGATTTTCGGTTTTCACTATCGCAAAAGTTGAATTGTAATCGCTGTGACGTTCTCTTTCGCAAATCCTTACCTTCGTCCTTACCGAAGGACAAAAGGTGAAAGCCGCCCTGCACAGTTGTGTCGAGATACACGGGATCAATCCCCACTCCAGGCGCAATATTTATCAAGGCACTCGGCGCGCTGAATCAGCGCATTTGCTTGTGCGCTTATAGCTATTGTGGAGATGCCTTAGTAGTGTATAAGGCCGCGAAGTGGGTATTTGTGATCGACTGCAGCCGTACCGTACCCTCGCGTCTGGGTTTCCGGTTTAAAACGGACAATGCACTTCCGGTGTAGCGGGGGTCAGGGGGGGTCGCAAACCGAAAGTGGGCGGGGCCTGGGAAACCGGAAGTAGGCGACAGCCAGGAACGGCTGCAGTCGATCACAAAATGCCCATCTTGCAGCCTTATGCACTACTTGCCTTCCCTAGGGTAGGGGTGGCTGGTCGTTGAACTTTTCGTTTCGGCGCCATAGTTCTTAGCGACCAGCCGCCTTCGTTGGCTGCAGCTGCACTAACTCCTCTTGGGCCAGTTGGTGTATGTCTACCACACGAACTGTTGCGAGTGGATTTCCCAGTAGAGGGTGCAGTCAAAGTTGACTTTACCTTTACCGGAGAAATTTAAGGAATTACTAGTGGGAGGTTTGTTAACTACTGTAGTAGTAGTATTATATAGTTCTTGCTCTTCAATCACCACCTCTCCCTCGGTTTGAAAGTTAGCTTCCTCACAATACTTTGTGTCACTCTCTTCACTCGGTTCTCAAAGGAATGAACATTTTATTTCATATAGACTACTACAACAATTCTAATACGAAATATTGTCATGATTAGGTACGGGGAAACATAGATTTTACAACAAATTACTTTATTTATATCCATTAGCATCAAAAGTATACCTGTAATTTGGTCCAGAACTTCATAATGATCAGAATTATTTTATCTGACGCAGTTACTATAGTATACTCGCATATTTTGATGATCTAATGGTTGTATGAGACCATAGAAGAGCCTCGCAGGTAGCGCTGTAAAGTAAAAGACTAATTGGTAACGTAAGAAACATATAATGGGATTTTAAGCGCATTCATAGGTCATGGTATCAAATTTATGCCTATTGTTCCAGATATGGAACGCACATGGCCTCCTGGTGAAAGCCTGATGTACAATATCTGGAACACAAATTTATTTCATTCAATATATATTTTTTTAAAAACGCTTATAGATCTGCCATCTATGAACCTTAAGCAACTTCAAACACCAATGAAAAAAAAAAATCCTGATTGACCGTAATTCAGGCAGTTAAGGGTTAAAAGGCACAAATGACCAAATTTTGGTGACCTGTTCGTCCGTTTCGGTGGTTGACTGATGTTTGTCATAATCTTTGTCAGAACATAACTCAAAAAGTTATTGACAGAGAGCCATAAAATTAGTAGAAGTTATTAGAAACGCTACGAGGCACAAATGACCTTATTTTGGTAATGATCGATTCTTTCATTTCGTTTATTATCACTCAGGAACGAAGTGAGAGAGGTGATAATTTTTCATTGAAGATTCAAGTATATATATTTTTTGTCTCTACAGCCAAAAAGTGGTAGAAGGAGCTGAGCCACAGTAATAATAATATTAATAGTAATTTTGCTGTCAGTCAGTTGGGTTGTTTGAGATGTGAAAATAGCAACAATTTTGAGTTAGCTGGGCGTAAAAAATGACGGCGTTGAATTTGCCCCACCGCGGGTGATGATCTTACACCACGACTCATTCTAGAGCCTTTGACTATATATTTGTCTTACTACAGGATATTACTCAAAATGTCACGGTTCTTCGAGAAAATTACAGCAACTCTTATTATTGTAAAGAGGCGCAATGATCAAATCGTGGTGATGATTGATGTAAATAAAATCCTGGGTTCAGGACCAATATGATTGCTTTGTTAACAATGCATTACTTGGGGGAGGTATGCGCTCTCAGGTGCTCTAGCTATGCTTTGATAGTTATCGTGCTTAATGCTCGACAATGCGATGATTTAATGTGAAATCACAGGTGATGCCGTAAAACACTACAGTGCGTAGAACGATACCATGGCTAGCAACTTGGAAGAGGTGAAATTCTAGACTATAGGAGCACTGTCCTGTATACTACTTTAAAAAGTTACATCGCCCTGTTTTGTTCGCACAAGCAGCAACATGAAAGCGATGATACTGCAGGCAAAATTTGTGAAAAAACAGATACGTTTTAATGCGGCTGTTTTTTTTTACAAGGAGTAAGGGATACTCATACGCAACTGCCATACTGGTATTTAAAACATACAATTAAATACTCAAAAATGAATGTTTGTGTACATAATTATGCATGTAAATACTGAAACGCATGTACATTCGTCTTCCTACCCTTCACGTATCGCCCGTTTCGGACGCACTCGTGGAATAAACGGAAAAACGTACTTTAACCTATTAACTGCGAATAACAGAAATATCCGTTCCCGAAACACTATGAAAGATTCGCATGCCGCAGCTAATGGGTGAAAGTTGCAGCCAATAATGTTGCTTCCATGAACGCGCGGGATAAGTTCTTGCTCCATTTCATATTTATGATGACAGTCTTCCCTAGACGGAGAAGAGTAACTCTTGCCAAGACCTTTGTATATAGTTTCTCTCTGTTTTTCATGTCTTTACATCACATTAGGGTAACATCATAAACGTTACCCTAATATTAGCCGCACGATATTTTTTATCGAAATGTCGTTCCCGAATTAATAATTGTACTCAGTCGTCGTTCTTTCAGCTACATCTCCTCACTGTAAAAAATACTGTACAAGCAGACCGGATCTTTAATTTTTTCTTAATTTTTTGTCTGCAAGCAACAGTCTGTTTCCGAGACACAGTCTTCAGGGAATATTACAGCAATACAATTATTAATTATTTTGTCCATTGCTGGCAAAAACCATGGTTTTCTGATTTAAACAAAAAGCCATGTTTTTTTTTGCTAAAACCAAAGAAACGTGTTTTTTTTGGTTTATTTGTTTTTTATGAATACTTTGTAATTTTTTTCAGAGTTCTAGGAATTTTATCCAACATTTAAAGGGTTTTCTGCTGTATACACACATGTAGCTAGATAATCATCAACAATCTTAGTCACTTCATTTCAACTGTACTGTAGGGGAGTGATTTTATTAAGAAAAAGGGGTAACAAAAAAACTGAGTACCTGTATTTGCTATGGCTACCTTTAATATCCAAACTGCAGAGAAGCTATGATTTATAATTGCAGTATAAAATCCTCTGAAAAACTTGAAAACACTTCAAATTACAAATGCAACTTGACAGAAATAGCAATCTACTAGCTAACTGATAACAGAGTAATGAACTAAAGAAAGTGAAATAGCAATAAAATCCTATGAAAATCTTAGAAACACGTGAAAATGCAAAACATCTCGAGAGATATAGCCAGCCACTTGCTAATTAAAAGCAGAATAATGAACTGAAAAAAGTGAAATAGCTATATGCCTACATTTTCTCGCGAACTCACTAGCTATCTAATAGCAACTAGGTATTAGTCTATAACTACTGCTTCTAATTTTCCGTAGCTGCTAGCTCACCAGAATATAATTAGACATTCATATCAGAAATGAAATAACACAAAATTCAATTAGTTATAGTTTTTTAATAAACATAAGCAATAGTTGATCCTAACTGTCCTAACTGCCACAAATAGGAACACATTAACTCATCCTCTCAGTTGTGTGACTAAAATTTGATACTGTTTAGAAGTAAAACTGTTTATTTCGCAATGTTTATGAATAAAAACCAAACACATTGAATAAAAAAACACAGTTTTTTGGTTGATTTAAACCAGGTTTTCTTTTTGGTTTAAACCATTTAGTTTGAACCAGCCTACCCTGGTTTTGTTATCACGATATTTCGCAACAAAAAAAATTGTATTTTCTTGTATTGGCAGGGCGATGCGGCGACAGTACATACTGAAATGGAATGGACCGCCCCCTCGCCCATTTTGATGGAAAGGAATGATTTTAAAAGTGGAATGTACAGTGAGTTCTTCATTGCAGACTCAGGAACTCACACTGTGTAGCATGAAAGTCAAGGCAGATTCTTTGCCGTCGTTTTTGACGGCCGAGCACAGTGGTAGTGATTAATGAACAGGCCAGTTATGGAAGCCGCCATGAAGTTTGTGGGAAGGGATATACAATCTGAGAAATTTAATAATAATTGTATCAATTATTTACTTGTTTTCATATTAACACTGCGATGCTATAAAGTTGTTATTTTTTCCCTTGTCCGACTTTATAAAGCCAAAACCTAAGCTGGCTAATCAGTCTCATGGAATTCTGCAAGATAGCCGTATCAGAATAACATTGATTTTCGTTACTTAAACAAAAGAATTAACTGATTAGCTACTACAGAGTTTAAACTTTTACTTTACGAATTAACGATTAACGAAGTTAACGTTCTCATTAATGGTATCACCACCACAAGAGCCTCGAAGGCTTCTAACAAGAATCAGAAAATTCTAGTCTTCAATTTGTACAGTGCACCGCCATTGTTGCCATGCAGTTTTTTCAGTTAATATTGAATTTTCTTAAAAAGAACACAGCCGCAACCGCTAGCACAGACGTAGAATGTTTTCCCCCCTTTATTATGAATTTAAGTAACTTCAGATACCGAATTGAAACGTACATTACTGTGTAATACAGGGCATGCATTGAATTTTATGAAGATTCTTTGGACGAAGTCCAGGTGACGTTATACACGACTCCCATCTTGTGCAGAGGTGATGCAGCATTGTATGATAACGGGGCGGCTATTAGCACGTTGTCTGCACATTGCAAGTAACCGCTTCATCATAGCTGGTATATCTGGCATATCTGTGTGGATAATCTACTCCCATCCAAAAAATCTTTCTGCCTTTATGGAGTTACTGGCCCTCCTAACAGGTGAAACACGAAAGAGAAGGAAAAATTTGACCTGAAACACCCAAAGCCTCTTTCGATCCGTAGAAAAGAGTAGCCTGGCCAAGTCATCGTGGCATCGCTATTTGCTTTCTTTCGCAGCTTCCTCGCAACGGTTCGATACGCACAGCAAATGAATATCGTTGTAGCTCGACCAGCACCTGAATGGCAGCTCCATTCCCATAGTGGAACCTGACTCGCCGTGCTCCTATCCAGCGGCCCCACCCCTGCCTGCCTGTCTCCAGAGACACGTAACGCTACTTCAATCTTTATTTCATGATTGTATACAAACAAGAGAGAGAGAGGAAGGGATAAGAAGTCACTGATGCACGGTACTTATTTTTGCTGCTTCTAGCTCTCTGTATAGGGCACCCATCTACCTATTAACGTTGACCTGTCGTACTATCGCCTTGTTTCCGAAGCAGTTCTGTACTGGACATGCACTCAAAAATAAAACCCTGTCAATTTTAGCTTCCTCATATAAATAATTTTTGCTATTATTCTAGTTTCATGAAGGTATCATCATTCTGATTCACCTCTCGTGATACTATAAAGACTTCTCTGGCATTAGTTTCTTCACCGTAACCTAGCAGTCTCTCCCTTCCTTCACCGACCACGACTCTGAAAATCCATCAGCCATCCAAAAACTTCGTCTACCGCTCCCATATTTTTCAACCGTTCATTGACAGCAGAACAGTCAGCCATGTTCGCTCTTTTATGCTCTTCGTCTCTGCACTCCCTTCAAGGGTCGGCTATTCTAACGGACTCTGTGTTTGTATACTTGGCAAGAATATTAATGGACTTTATGCATGGGCACTAGGCTGCATCTTGTTGTGACCCTTGTCGAAGCGCCATACATTGTTTTTCTACATAAGCTTCCATTCCTTCTTCTTTAACTCAGTAAATCATAATTCATGACGCAGGATTGCTCTCCACTGTAGTCATCCATTATAGAATATTATACAGCTAGTTGGTTTCTTGCTTGGTTTGTTGACTTCACCATCCCGATCTGAAGGCTAAGATAGTAGGAAAATTTATCTGCTGGTCGTCAAGGGGATGAGCTGGGAGGTAATTTCAGCTTCAGTTAATCAGTGAATACGTTCTGCAACCCGACGCTCCACACGTTGCATATTAGCAGTGCGTTTTTTTTTTTGCCATTCCAATTCCGCCATTTAAGTTTGATTTCATTTTTTTTCGTTTTATCCTTTATGCTGAGTATTTGTACAGTGTTGTTTTACTTTACCCCTACTCAAATATAGATTTTTGACGCCTTTGGGTACAATAAGTCATGGTAAGACTTTTTTTTATGAATAACGTTTCCGTCGTAAATGCTTAGTTTTTGAGATTTTTGACTTTGAAGTTCCCATTGTTTTTCTACGAGAGAAAATAACCACACTCGCACAGTGAAATGGAAACCTCTCTTTATAGTTTTTTTTTTTTTGGTCAGGTTAGGTAAGGTTAGGTTAGGTAAGGGTAGGTTAAGTGAGGTTAGGTTAGGTAAAGTTAGGTTAGGGAAGGTTAGGTTTTGTTAGGTTAGGTTTCTAGGGGTCGGTAGCAAGCCTATAATAACGCTGGCTGTTTTTTCTCATAAAAAACAATAGGAACTTCAAAGTTAAGTATCTCGAAAACTAAGCATTTCCGACGAAAATGTGATTCCTGCTGCAGAATTGAACTTCAGATTGTTTCACTGCTTTACTGGGCTTGGTATATCAATGCCTAGAGCTGTGATACCATTGAGATTGAATTTCCAACTTCCTGAAGTTAAGATTTTTGCCTTATTACTTCGTAGCCAAAGGGAATGAGGCAAACGCACTTACGCTGTAACCAAATTGACGGCTGGGCACCCTGTTAATAAAAAAGAGGACTGAGGAAAACTGATAAGAAAAAGATGCAAACGGATGCGTAATAAGGCAACACACTTCTTAATATTAAAAAAATAACTGCTTATGTACAACCTGTGAAGCGTCGGGAGCAGGAATCCCTTCCCAGAAGAGAAGCCTTTCATTTCCTCAGATTAAGAGGAATTAATAAGTTAAGATTTACATACCATTACTTCGAGGGCATCCAAGGAACGTATCTGCTGCTAATATGAGGTTTGAATTGTTGTAATCTTATCACCTTAATTGTCGGTTTGCAGTTGAATTCTTCCTATCTGATACTATACTAAAGATCGGGACGGAGAGACCAACCAACGAACCAACAACCAAGCAAGCAGCCAACTAACTGTTTATTATTATATTGTGGATAAACGGTCTTCATGGCAAAAAAAAAGAGGACTCGACCTCGTTTACCTAGATTTCCAACAGGCATCTGGCTAAGTTCCTCATCAATGTTAAATGAGAAAAAATTGGAAGCCCACGGCACCCAGGGAGACTATTCACGCTGGATCCGAGCTTGGCTCACTGGTCGGTGGCAACGAGTCAAGTTGCAAAGAGAGAAAAGTGACTGAACGCAGGTCACATCTGGGGTTCCACAACGTAGCGTGCTTGGCCCACTTCTGTTCCTAATTTACATCAATGATATCGACCAAAATCCGTAAATTAATAGATGATACTAAACTGTGTCTTCTAGCCGAATTGGGCAGGGGTAGAATCGAGCTCCTACAAGATTTTGACCACATCATGGAATGGACAGCAAGATGGCAGATGAGTTTTAATGTTGACAAATGTTCAGTAATCCACGTGAGGCGGAAGAACCCTTCAGCCTCCAAATAAAAATGAACGGGATAGTATTAGCAGCTGTCACCCAACTACGTGACCTGGGAATAACTATCAAAAACGAACAAATTACAACACTGCCAGCAAGGAGACAAGCGTACAAAAAAAAAATGGCTAGCAGAGTACTAGGTTTTATTGCCAGGAATTTTGAGTACAAATTCAAGGACATAATCTTTCCTTTGCACGAAGCACTAATGCACTCATATTTTAAATTGCGGTTCAGTTCTTGCCGCCATATCAGTGTAGCAATATCGATAAAATAAAAAGAATCCAACGTAGAACAACAAGATTGAAATTTGATACACCACTTGCAGAACATGCCACACGAGTGTCGTCTACAAGAAGTCGGACTCATCCCTCTCGAGTAAAGACAAGGCGATAGAAACATGCAAGAACTTGAATGGCTTCAACGATGTGCTTATAATGGGATATTTTGAGTGAGACGTTGATGATCGCTCCCCGAAACAATGGCCAAAAACTCAAAATAAAATCGAAGATCTACTCTAAGCCAGCAGTTTTTCCTGTCACATTTTTCGTCATATTCGTTCTGAAACATTTCTTTTGCCTTCATCCCTCAGATAATTTTTTGACTCAACAATTTTTAAAGTTCAAGGCAGTTCAATTTTCTCTAGTGCTTGTGCAATCTTCTCATTTCTGCATGTAAAGCAACCCCTTGCATTCAAGTTTCATTCGTGAATGTACTATTTTTTTGGACATTACATAGAATGGAGGGGAAGATCTGTATGTTTTTTATTTAGTCAAATCTAATTCTAAGTCCTTTGATACGCCCTAAAAGTAAAAAAAAAATGAAAACAATCTCCAAACGAAATGATCTACAATGTCGGACGCCGTCCAGATATTAGTTATGGCCTACAAGAATTAAACTATTACGGAAGACTTGCCCAACGGCGCTTGCAATCAGTTGAACGGACCTTCGGGAGTTTTACATAATCACATATGTTAGGAAAATTCAAGAAGGAATCGCTGTAAATGTAAATTACTTGAGAAATACGAGTTCCAATCAGAAAAGCCAGCGACGCATGCATTTGTATAAATGTATTCTATGTAATATACAGTGTCACCGTTCGGGGAGTGAGGCTTCCCAAGAAAATGCAGTGCCACTTTCGAAACACCGCTAGCAGTAAAGCTTCTTAGTTTAAGAATTACTGGACTCATCCATACTGAAAGTGTAATATAAATCAGCTGTCACACCACCTTTTAGATCACTACTGCAAACTATTCCTTGACAAACTATTCGATCCCGGCATAGCTATGCCTACCGTTCGTAAATTAGACATTTTCCATTCCCTCCCATACTACAGAGAAACCACTATCGATAAAGTCACTTCCCTGAAAGCTTTCCTCTCCGAGGCCTACTCACACATGAACTTTAGGTTCTCTTACAAAAATAAATTTACAATAGGATCCTATTTTAAGTTCAAAGATAAGCCTCCTATAAACCTGCGGTCCAGTGTTGTTTACGTCCTTTCTTGCACGAGCTGCTCAGCTCTGTACTACGGCAGCACTGGACAGCATTTCAAGGCTCGCGTTGACCAACATTTAGGTATATCAAGCAGAACAGGTATACCACTAGCAAAACCAACTCATTCCACTCCACGTCTTCATGCAGAGCAAAACAACCATCCAATTAGCAAGAAAGACTTCTCTATCATTGCTTATTCAAATCCAATGGAACTCACAACTCTAGAATCACTATATATCCATAAAACGAAACCTAGCCTTAACATAATGACTTCAGCTGTACCGCTCGTCACGATCCATGACTGACGCTTTTGCCTCCGACTGGACTTGCCCGCTTCCCTCCGCTTCCCATATACCGTCCGACGCTTAAATAAAGACCCTCGTTGCGCACTGCAGTCATTTGTTTTTAGGTCCCCTCATACAAACACTTACTCAATTTTAGGTCTTGCCAAAATAAACATTCATATTAATATTCATCCTTTTCCAGTTATAAATTTTTAACTTCTGAGGATGGAAAATTAAATTCCCTAAACGTTAAGTTTTTTTATGAAATTTGTCGACATTCGTATATTTGTTTTATGATATTAGCTTTACTTATGAACGGATATTCATGAAATTTGCAGGAATTGTTGGAAATGTTCAGAAAAGTAACTTGCCGAATTCTTGTGATGATACGTCAGTCAGTTAATCTCTATTTTTTATATATGTCAATTTGTTAGAACATAACTCTAAAAGTTATGAACGGATCTTCATGAAACGTCAGGAATTACTCGAAATGTTAATGGGCACATATGACCAATTTTTGGTGATGATCAAGTCCTTCGTTTCTGTATTCGTCTATATAAGTGTCATAGTGTTCGCAGGATATAACTTAAATAGTTACTGACGAAACTGTTACAAAAATTATAGTAACTTGCGGGACCCGTGGGGATTCTACAGTTAATTAATGTTTGCACTTACCTTAAGCCGCGCCCACACGATCAATCACTACTTCAACGATAAAAACAAAATGCCAGAAACAAAAACAAAGACACTTTTCTGTCCAGACTGGATGGGGCACGAACCGCGAAAACATCATGACCACAAATTCATAAAAGCAGTTCTGTACATTACACGGCGCAGTTCTTGCATGACTTGTTACCTCCGCCAAGAAGGTTATGTATTTGTCGGGATTGTCAGTCTGTCTTTTTGTCGGTTATTCTGTCTGTCATCAAGATAACTCAAAGAGTTATAGAAGGATTTTGACGAAATTTGCAGGGATTGTTAGGTATGTTAGGAGGACCAGATGATTAACTTTTAGTGACTATTCGTCCATCCTTTTGTTTGTTTGTTCGTCTGCCTCATTTTCTTAAATGCCACAACTCAAGAAGTTACGGGCGGATTATTATGAAATTTACATGAGTTGTTAGGTATATTACGAAAAGTAAATGACCAATCTTTTGTTGTGATCCGTTTGTTCGTTCATTTGTCACTGTTTTAAATTTTATACTTGTTAGCACAATAACTCCAAAATATAATGAATGGATCTTTATGAAATATATAGGAGTTGTTAATGTTAATGTTAAAAGACATAAATGATTAAATTTTAGTGAAGGTCGGTTTGTTCGTTTGTATGTTTGTTAGCTGAACAACTCAAAAAGTTGCAAACGGATCTTCAAGAAAATTGCGCAAATTGCTATTACTATCAAGAGGCACAAATGATTAGATTTTGGAGTTGATACAAAGAAAATCATGGTTTCAGAGCCAGTTTGAATTTTTCTTTACCATTGCCTCGCTCAGCGGAAGTATGCGCTCTCAGAGTGCCACAGTAACTTTGTTTTTTGCAACATTTTAGCAAGTCAAGTGAAAATAATAAAGAAAACACCGTAGAATAACTGCCAGCGACCACAGCTGATAATCGCCAGCTGGCTGGTACTGTCTTACCAGTGACCTTCCTAATAATGTAATTTTAACCATTAAATGAAAACTGCATTCAGCATTCCATAGCTATTCATCAGCATTCCACGCCCACTTTATTGTCGTAGATATTTATTTTAGTTGTAGCAGCTCACTGGCGGGTAAAACTTTATGTATAGAATCAAAAAGTAGAGCTAATAATTTAGTCACTGGCACTTCACACATGCGGAGATGCAGGCGACATAAACATTAATTTCTAGTTTCTATTGTCTCATTCATTTTTTGACTTACTATTACGATTCATGAAGTGCTCATATATATCTTCCTTTAAAACGCAAATCGTGCTCCATTCCAGCTTTTAATGATAAAAAACAGAAAAGAAACAGACGTAACTAGACGAATATGTTATAGTTATTTATTAATTGGCAACCTATAGCTGCCAAACGTTTCCCGCTGTTCAGAAGTTGGAATTATACATTGACAAAATTTGCTACGCGGGTTAATTTAAATAAAAATAATGCTTCTGTTACTAAATACTATAATGAAGCAATATACAAATAATTATATTATTCACACAGCGGAATACAATTCTCGAACCTCGTGTTTGTCACACTGCCACGTGTTTGTGATGAAAGTTTTCCAGCAGGTTCGTCAATCACAAGATTCGCGGCGTCGCCGCTTGTTTTTGTCTATCAAAATCGGTCGGCAAACGCAAACTTCGATGAAAAGATTGACTTGAGATAGCGCTTCTAACTAAACACACCCCGTCTAAACTGATGTTCGCCACCTAACCCTGTCCACCTTTACGTAGACCGGTTTGTCTTCCTTTACACCTCGTCTACCCTCTCTTAGTACACTGATATCACCTGTGAATTTCACATTTGTTCTGCCAGCAAAGAATTCGCACTTGTATCTTGACAAAGACGCAGGGGTACGACGGTGCTTTTGCATTGTTCTTCTATGTATTGGCACACAATTTTTAAGCTCCGTTTCCTAGAGTTAAACGATAATTTAGCCATTTAGCCATCCATACACGTTTAAATTTTTTATCGGCGTATCAGATTTTTTTTCGCACTGTTATGCGACCAGTGGATATCAATCAGTAGCGCAATATATTTCTGGTTTGTTTGATGCGATAGCTATACAACAAAGTACGGGCGATGCCATATTTATTTGGCATGCGATTATGTGATCACCCAATAATGCGGTAAAAATTTTGTTCTTGGTCTTGAATGTATGCGACGCTACATCCTTTTACGCGGTACCATAACGCAATTTTTCAGTTCCGGCATCACTTCTAACGCACAAGCTAAGCTGGTTACTTCACAGTGGAAGCATTATGCTTTGCATTTGTATGTAAAATTATCCCAACAGCAGTGAATTCTAAATTGAGTAGAAATAATCTAAGTAACAAAAAGCAGAAGAGCCTTTAATTAAATGTGATGAAGGTAAAACAAGAGTTAGAAATTACAAAATTCATTAGCATCGCTGAAAACACAGTTAGAACAATAAAAGCAAAGGTAAAGGTAAAGTCAACTTTGATTACACCCTCACCTGGGAATCCCACATGCAGTGGTTTGTGCTGCGGGTATAGGCCAACCGGCCCCAGATGAGTAAGTGTAGTCGCAGTCGACCTCGGGTCACCAAGAAATATGGCACCAATTTGACGGAAGGAAGAAATGACTCGAGAACCCCTACCCCCCTCATCTCTGAGGAAGGCAGTTCCGCCACGGCGCCGTGCATGCACACACAACTGCCGAGTCAGCACACCAAGATCTGCAAAGAGCTCGCTGCCTGGCTGAGCATCGAACCGGCGAGCGATACAAGGTGTTAGAGCTGAGAACGGAAGCATGCTGCTACCGCAAATTACAACAAGTGCAAATAATATTTCAACTAGCACTGCAAATAAAAATCTGCCTACACGTAACCCGATAATTCATAATTCGAAAACCCGTTGTATGTATGGATCACGGATCTGCGACAGAGACGTATTCCACTTAGTACTATTAGTACTAGCTTGATCCTGACAAAAGCCAAATCATTATTCGAGGAGTCGAACTGATGAAAGCAATGTGTCATCTTTTTCTGCTAGTAAAGGCTGGTTCTATTATTATCTGATAAATTTAAAATTTATGGGATGACTAAATTTTTTGTGAGTAGCACCCAACAGTGAGGGAATTCCATTAATAGCGACTTTTCTTGGTCCGGACAGACCGCATTAATAGAGGATTGCCAGTACAACGGACTTTGCCAGTTTCTTCAGTCACAGCAGCGTAACCTTCTTTTCTCAAGATGTCATTGTCTTTCCTTAGGCCGGGGTCCCACCAAAGCAGGCAGCGACGTGAAACGCAACGAATTTGTTGCTTGAAAAATGTAACTTCGAGGACTATAGTCCCCACCAACGTGACGCAGATCGCGAGTGGCGCCCGACGTTATGTCGTATATCACAAACTATAAATTTAAGTAATGCAATAGCAGGCGATAAGCTGGCTTTACTGTACAAGAACCATCGACCAACCGCTGCAGTACACATGCACCCGTAATTACAAAACTGGGAAAC
Organism: Parhyale hawaiensis; assembly: GCA_001587735.2. Taxonomy (NCBI): domain Eukaryota; kingdom Metazoa; phylum Arthropoda; class Malacostraca; order Amphipoda; family Hyalidae; genus Parhyale; species Parhyale hawaiensis. The sequence goes on from LQNS02278000.1 coordinate 274,981, forward strand.
GTCTTTAAAACTTGCAAGGAATTACCTTTAATGAACTGTAAGATCATTTGCTTTGTGAATTTTAGGTAGTCCTAGCGATGGGTTCTGCTCTGTTAACTTGGTAGCAAATCCTATATTTCTGAACAACTTTGAGGAACAACGCTTCTCTAATTGTCCAGTTAATTTAAGCCTAAATTTTATTGTAGGTACTTATAAGATACTTGTATTTTGTTTGAAAGCGAACATCAAGCATGAGCTTCTCACTGGTATTTGAACGACAGACAAGAAAAAATAATATTCACAATCGAAACAGAACGAGACAATAGTCTTCGTTTTTAGATGAATTGGTTACTCGTAATGAAAATAATGTCTAAGCATCAGTTTATTCTAAACCAATGTTCTCAGGGTTCGGTATAAACTTTTTCAGTAATATTTCTCATAAGTACAAACCACAATCTTATCTACTTTATGGAACTGAGCGTACAGTGTTCAATGTTCGTTTCCCTTTTTGCACCAGGAAGTAGAATTTCTCAAGAAATATTTTACTGATAATTACTATCCATTGAAATTGGTCAACACCATAGTTAGAAAATTCCTTAGTAGAAAATCTACCGATGTAATAACAATAGCTACAGTTGAACAAGAAAAATTCCAAGAGCATTTGCCATCAATAGCATCTCAAAGTTGCAACCTGGAACGTCAAGTTACCAAATCGTTAAACAAATTCTATCCACACATCTCTCCAAAACATTACTACTGCAATATGGCAACAATCGATACTTTCGTCAGATGTTGCGACCCTGTGAATGCTCTCATTCGTTCTGGTGTTTTCTATAAGTATGAATGTGATAGCTGCGAGCTGTCGTACGTAGGCAGTATTTCAGTGCAGCTCTACGACAGTGAGTGAGTCTTACTTTAGGATAGCTCAACATCTGGGTATTTTGCATCGTACGGGACAACAATATTAACCGCAACTTCAAATTTCACCAGCCGTTCTCATAGGTCTAATGAAAGCCGTCCCATCAAGTGCAATAATTTTTCTGTAATAGGAAGTACAAATTACGTGCAAGGTCTTAGGTTATTAGAATCGATTTTTATTCCTAAGGACAAACTAAATTTTGACAATTGTCAGTCTACTGTACCCCTAAAAGTGCACATTTCGGCTCGTTTAACTTTAATTTTAATTTTGTTCAGGGTCTAGAGACGAGAATTTTAAAACGCGTCTGTTCTTGTTCTTCATAACTTCTCTCTGTGTTTCAGCGCTGATGATGGATTAATTTAATCCGAAACGTTTGCTTTCACCACATAAAAATGTTCTAACTGTTTAGCTCGGTTCTCTTTTATATCTTTAACATATAGTGGCATAAATACTACACTGACGTACCTCAGTAACTCGAGAATTCTGAAATTCCTTCAGCAGAAATTACTTGTAATGAAATTGTGGAACTTAACACGCAGTTGCACTTCAGCTGTCGGTGTAGGTTAGTTGCAGGAAAATGGTTGCACGACTATATTCTCTCGCTTAGCATACCGTAGATATTATCGATTGCAACTTCGAAGTTGATTGTCTTGAACTTCAGATAAAGGCGTTGATTTTGCTCGTTTGAAACGTGTTGCAGGTGTTTGCAGCAATCCGATCACGCTTGAGACGAGCAAGAACTCAACGTTGAGGAACTGTATTGAGTTCTCCGCCTTATCATGAGTGATCGATCCGAGGTTAAAGTCTGGAACTTAATTCAAAATGGCAAAACCAGCGCTCCCGCCTGAAGTTAAGGAAAAGTCAAGAATGGCGTACCTAGTTAGATTCGATTTTACCATGCCAATTGATGACATTTTGATGATGATACTTTTGATGATATCTATCATTTGAAGTCATCAGATGCGAGATGAAGTAAAAAATGTCGTGAAAAATCAGTATTTATTTTGTCTCAAAAGTTGTACATCAGAATGATACATCATTACCTCCGCAAAGGAGTCTACGTTTTTGTCGAGTTTGTCTGTCTGGCTCTTTGTCTGTTACAAAGATAACTCAAAAAGTTGATGACGGATCTTTACGAAATCTACAGAGATTTTTGGGCATGCTAAGTGCAACAGATGATTATCTTTTGGTAAAGATGCGTCCAACCACTTGTTGGATTGCCTTTCTTTTTCTTAGCACCATAATTAAAAAAAGTCATTTAGAGATTTTTATCAAATTTATACGAGTTGTTCTGTATATTACGAAGAGTAAATGACCAAATTTTTATGATCATCTGCTTGTTCATTTGTCACTGTGTTTGGTTTTATATTTATTAGCAAATTTATTCAAAAAGTTACAAAAAGATCTTTACGAAATTTGCAGGAATTGCTAGAAATGTTAAACGACAAATGATGAAAGTTTGGTGGTGATCGGTTGGTCTACTCGTGTATTTGACTAAAGTTTGTCAGCATCATAACTCGAAAAGTTCTTAACGGATCTTCAAGAAATTTACAGAAGCTATTATTATTGTCAAAAGGCACAAATGGTCAGATTTTTGTGCTGATAAAATGAAAATTACAGTTTCAGCACCAATTTAAAGTTTTCGTTAACGTTGCCTTGCATGGCGGAGGTGCTCTAGTTTTAATATGCTTTTAAGGTTGATGAAAATAATTATACCAAGGTTCACAATACAAACTTAAACGCATAGTCAGTCACCTCGTCATATTAAACATATCAAATCATCAGATCCTGTACATAGTCAAAGCGATACCAATAAATATGTACAATAATATAATAATTTCTGGAACTCCTGCATGGCTACTTAAAAAAACCGTAATTTTCTGAACGTGCATTTCTGCATTCTTTCTGTCAATGGTAGCAGATGGCGAAAATATACTGTAAGAACAGCAATATGTCATGTGTTCTCCACTTTTAGTGTGGTTCACGCTAGCTTTGTGAGTGATCTTTTGCATACCTGTGGTTTACCGAGAGATTCAATTTCTTCTAAGGAATTTTGGCTTAACAAGGAAAATATTCATCTAAACCGACAATTATTGTAGCATCGTAGTCTTAGGTCACAATTATTGTGATCGCTTCGATTTTAAAATTTAACAATGAAAAGGTATTTACAATACTTTTTCTTTGTTGCCTGCTGAACAGTTACTTGTTCATGAAGCCTGACGTTCTTTCGCTATCTTGTTTTATAGTTTCACTTCCCATTCAGATTGGTTTATCTGTCACTAGTTATATTTAAGACTTAAGACTTAAAAGCGTGCCCGTCAAGCATTTTTTAATTTTTAGACCGTTCTTAAATAGATTTGCTTCATGCCCAGCCCTTTAGGAAGGAAGCGTCAGGTTTACTGAAATGTAAAATAATTATAATGGGTTATGTAATGTACTGGACGTTATAATCAACAATCAGGCCACAGAAGATATTGAGTGGGTGGAAGAAAGCTTTCGATAATATACTGTATGTAAGCTTTGTGTTTGCTATGCATCTACGGAACGGGAATTGTCGAAAAGAATGAGCGGCTGCTGAACTACTGTATATAGATACTTGGAAGCGGGAGAGAGAGCGACGAATATTCCCTTTCCGTCCAGACATGCAGATAAATTTCGTAAATTATGTAGCGGTATCAGCTCCTGATGCATTACAGATCGCCTTGCGGTGTTCAGATGAACATTTCCTGCAGTGACATCGCTTATACGTACTGATACTATACAGAACACCTATAAACGGTGACCTGACCTAACATCACTACTGTACTATGATATTCAGTGAAGGAAATTGGTGAACAGTTGTATGTCATTCGGGGCGGTTCGTCTGGACTGGTTCAACTTCAAAAGATTTCAATTTCTGGCATCGAGAATGTGTATTTTACGTAAGTACTTGCAAGCAACTTTGGCGTAGATTCGACTGTTTTACAGAATTGAGCCGTAAAACGACCATCTTAAATGACATTCAAATTTTATCATGTCAACACTGAGTTCATGAATAAACTATGATAGCTCCAGCCTTTGGATTTGTGTCGTCTCGTAGAATAATATTGACAAACACATTATTGATGAAGTCATATTCCGTCTGTATAAAAAGAAATGGACACATAGTGCGAGGAAAGTTTTTTAGCTGACTTGGTAATTTACTTTACAAGCAACGGCGAGTTAGAATTTGGGATGCATTTTGCTAACTGTATAATAATGCTAGAAAAATTCAATGTGGTGCAACCTGAAGAGAAGAGCGTGATTGGAATTAATAATTGACATATTATTACAATCACTATTATTATTTTCGCTACATGATGCTGCTGCTTTAACGTTGTTCGGTGCTGCAACAGTACAACGAACTGCAACATCTCTAACAGCCATGGAAAACGATATGGAACAAATGTTAAGAGGGAGCTTCAGTGAATTTTCGCCCATTGCTTTCTTTAACAAATTCGGCACTTAATAGCTCGAGATTAACAGAAGCGATTTTCATCAAATTACATCTCATGTAAGATCAACATC
>LQNS02278000.1:302928-313660 GCA_001587735.2 Parhyale hawaiensis
CCATCGAATTTCTTCCCTATCTAAAAGTGAAGAAGATGTGTCAAACAAGATGACAAGACACAAGACACAAGATCACAAGACACAAGCAAGACCGGTTCACAGACTTTTAGTATAATATTTAGTATAATATAGATAGATAGATAGATTAGCTGGCATAATGAATAGCGATGGCCTGGAGCTCTGTTGTGTGTGGATGTGTGTGTATGTATGTACATGTATGTGTGTGCCATTTTCAGAGGCAGGAGCTATATGCGCTAATAGCTCAGTATGTAGATAATTTCAATCTGTATGTGAGTATGAAATAGATGTGTACGTAAGTATGCCAATTTGCGTGTATTAAAGCAAGCATGGAGGTTTGTTCGAAGGTAAGTCTGTAGGTAGGTCGGTAGGGAGTTAGGTAAAGAAATGTGTACATTTGGTAGGTATACAAATGCAGCAAATATTAAGATGTCTTTCTACCCAATATGTGCTTTGTGTTCTCTTCATTTGGTGAAAGCAATCAAAATTCTAAGTTTACTTGTCGTCGGTGCTACTGGATCCATGTGAAGCATTTCTTGCATGACGACATTTAGTAGAAATTGTTCGTTTATCACATCTAGTAACTTTAACATTTCAGCTTTGCATTCCGTGTAAGCTATCTACGATGAAAAGATAAGGAATGACGAGAAAAGGAAAGTAATTAGACGATTATGCTTATATTCTTCGAGGCATTGAGGATGCGAGATCGAGTATAAAGCAGTAATTTGTAAGTAAAAAATTAATACAAAAACAGTCGCGGGCAGCGATGACTAATATTGCACGAGAGTGCTACTACATAAGAAATATTGAGCAAAACAATTAATTCATTAACATTCTATTAAATGTTAGTTTACGAAAATTCAACTACTTCTTGCATATTGTTTTTTTCTTTCAACGACAGTTTGCGTCATTTCAGGAAGTACGCGCTCTCTTTTGTGGTATTTTCATTACAGAAGCTCAGACGTATTCATTGTGATATGTGCTAAAAATACCGTCGAGCGGTGAAAAGTTATATAGAGGGACAAATATCAGGAAACCTCGAGAAAATGTAATGTTTTGGTGGGCAGCTGAGCGGTCTGCATATTGCCAAGAGGTGCCTGGAATTGCCTCGCCAAACTTCCAAAGATGACTGGGAATTTGAGCGACTCGCGTAGCAGACGTGTCCTGCATGGGTGTTCCAGGCTGTGCGCAGGGCGACAGCTATTTTGGAACTTTTAGCTCACTAGACTTCCTCTGTGTATGAATGCAATTTTAAGCAGCCGCAGTGCTTGCTGTGAATCATGATAAGATGCCGTCCATGAACTTCATCCGTGCATTAGAAGTTAGCACAACAAACGACACGCGCCATTGTCCGTTGCCTACATATTAGAAAGATTTCTAAAAATGAACTGCTTGAGGTTGTTTTAACAAAAACTTGCAGTAAACAGTACCAGACGCTGCCTGGTCGATTAAGAGAAGTGAACTGTATCAAAGGCGCCGCATCTACGGTATATAGAGTTGCAGCAGCAAAGGCAGTGTGAACTTGACACCTCAACCAGGCAAGCCGCAAACACTTGTTCGTGCTACAGAAGATTCCTCGTTTGCCCTCAGAGGGGAGCGCGGGTGCAGTAGACCACAGAGCTATGGCGTGAAGGACAGAAGGCTCAGCGACAGTGCGACCAACTAACCACCTCTGTGATTCTCAGAAACGTAGATGCCGCATTACCGAGTTTCGCAAGAATCCACGTTCTGGTTAGAAACGAGCACGCGACCTCCGGAAAACGAATGTAGCTCTCTGCCGTGCTGGCCCTCGGCCACAACTTTCTGACTCGGCTGCGGTATCGGAAATTAACAGTCAGACGCATCAGTTGGTCCTTAAATGACCGCTTGCATACGTGTGGTAAAACTGCAGTAGAATTGAGCATAATCTTTGTGTGTTGACGGACAACTTGTATAGTTTTTAAAACATACGTAAATTAATAGCTGTTTCTTATATACAGAGAAACAGGAAAGTTTATTTACTGAGGGAGATATCCACATTGCTGTATGGTGCGTATGGAAGAAAACAAATATCTGCACTTTCGCTCTAAAAAGTTTTACTTTCGGAATCGGTAAAGCCTATTGACGAGGACTACAAAGTAGAAAAGTGTACCATAATTAGTGCAAGGTACAACGCTGCGTTGCCAACAAGCTTTAAGTCGTCTTTTCGAGCGAAATACTGGGGGCAATTGCTGAGAAAATTTTGACCGCATGACATTGCACTACCATACATGTGACCGCATAACATTTGCACGCCCACACAATGTCATGTGACCGCATGACATTGCACGCCCACCGATTGCGACCCAGGTCATTGAAACCTGCAAACCATACAATGAATACCGTCGTGTGTTTATATCCTTTATATAATAAAACGCTTCATGTATTATTTTATTTATTTTTTTCGAGTCCGCTTTTAAGGAAATAGATAGACGAAAAATAGGCCAGGTTGCAGATTTTGTAATTAAGTTACGTTTTCATAGAGATCGATGGTCAGGTTGCAGAAGATGGCGAAATTTTGATCCTTATCCATTTATCCGGAGACTCTTCTTGCTTGAAGCACTTCTTGGAATCCGAACAACATGTATGCAACTTCTGGAGTTTGATTTTATAACTTTTTTGTCCCAGGTCGACACGACGTATAAATTTATAAATTCAGCAGATGATCAACGGAGCGCTCACGAATTGATGATTCTTCACTCTGTAGACATTTATTTCTTCTAGCTTACTGCCTATCTCTAACGGAGCAGATTTTGCTTCAAAGGCCAAAATTTCAGCACTTCAATGAAGCAGATACTTGAGTCTGAACTACTATATCATAGCTGCGGTGCACTCACATTGCATATAAGCTGACTGGAGTTGCATGTAAGTTTATTCCACTGTTTTATTCAGTTTTTTCCCCTCTCACTATGAAAGACGTACGTTTAATTAAAAACGAGGATAAAGAACGTAAAAGAAGAACGAGACTATAGAAGAGAATAAGAGCTGTTGATAAGCGTGAGCGGGAAAATGTGGTAACGGCAAGTCAGAGAAAAAAAGACCTAAGGATGAAGGCCCGATAAAGGATCAACGAAAAAATGAAAAAGCAAGTTGTAGAAGAGAATATTCCTCACCGGCCTATATTAGGGAAAAATATCGATTATTGCGTGAATTTTTTCGTGCACGGGTTCACTAGTGTTTAACTATTTACCTCTGCCAAGTAGGTTATGTTTTTGTCGTGTTTGTCTGTCTGCCCGTTTGTCTGTCACCAAGACTACTCAAAGAGTTATGGACGGATCTTAACGAAATTTGCAGGGATCCTTAGGCATGTTAAGAGTAACAAATGATTAACTTATGATGAAAATCCGTTCTTCTGTTTGTTTGTCTGCCTATTTTTTGTTAGGATCATAACTCAAAGAGTGATTGACGGATTTTCATGAAATTTACATGAGTTGTTAGGTACCTATAATACGAAGAGTAAATGACCTAATTTTTGTAATGATATGTTTGCTCGTTTGTTTGTCGCTGTGTTGGATTTTATGCTTATTAGCACGTTAACTAAAAAAATTATTAATGGAACTTTATGAAATGTAGCTATATGAGTTGTTAGTAATGTTAAAAGACTTGAATGATTCAATTTTGGTTATGATTGGTTGGTCCGTTTGTGTATTTGACTTGCGTTTGCTGTAATGTTTTCTAGCAGCATAACTAAAAAAGTTATGTACGGATCTTTAAGAAACTTAATGAAATTGTTGACACTATCAAAAGGCACAAATTTTTAAATTTTGGTATCGATACGAAAAAAATCATGGTTCTAGAATCAACTTGAATTTTCGTTTACCGTTGCCTTGCTTGGCGGAGGTATGCGCTTTCAGAGTGCTCCAGTTATTCATGTATTTGTATCTTTCGTGTCATATTTTTAACGAAATAGATTGGAGAAAAATAGACCAGGTTGCAGATTTTGTAATTATGTTGCGCTTTGATCAAGATCGATAAGCAAAAATTACTCCAAGTTGCAGAACCGATGGCTGAAGTGGGAACCTGTATCATTGTATATGAATACACTTCATGCTCAACCAATGTCGTAATTCAAACACTGAAATTATTTACAGCTTCTCTTAGCGCTTTCACAGAGTCTTATTTTATTACATTCGCCATACATCGCAACTACTTATTTTTTTAATTCATGACGGACACATTGAGTAGATGAGCAACGAAGCGTAGGTGAAGCCATTTTTCAAGGTCCAGTAGACGAAACAATTATTTTTTTCAGCATGCATTCTTCGTTTGACGAAACAGTTTCCGCTTCAGCTCAAAAATTGCGATGCACTGTAATTGTATCAAACTGTACTCAAGATGACCGGCAGGGAATTTAATTAATTTCAATGATGATTCATTGCTGACTAATATAAAACGATTTTTACGTCCTCTAAGGAGGTTATGTTTTTGTCAAATTTGTCGGTTTGTTTATCTCTTTGTTTGTCTCTCACCAAGAAAACTCACAAGGTATAGATGGATCTTTACAAAATAAGGAGAGTTTATAGGCATGTTTGGAAGAACAGATGATTAACTTTTGATGAAGATCCGTTCAACCGTTTGTTTGTCTGCCTCTTTTTTTCTCGGTAGCTTAACTCAAAAAGTAATGGACCGATCTCCGTAAAACCTGGAGAAATTGATGTGGTTATTACTAGGAGCAATTATTGTTCAAGTTCTTGTGTTGATTTGTTCGTCCGTTTGATGGTTTGTTTCTATGTTTGTCAAAATATTTGTGAGTAATAAAACTCAAAAAGTTAAGATGATTGATTTCTCCGTTTGTGTGTTAGATTAATTTTGTCAAAATGTTTGTCAGAAACATTACTGAAAGAGCTATAAATGAATTTTCAAGAAATTTATAGGAATTACTTGATATGGTAAAAGTCACCAATGACCAATTTTAGTGACGATTGATTCGTCCGTTTGAGTATTTGACAAATGTTTGGTAAAATATTGGTCACAGAACTCGAAAAGCTGAAGACAGATCTTCAAGAAATTTACAGAAGCTGTTATTACTGTCAAGAGGCTAAAGTGAATAAATTTTGGTGAATGTGAAGAAACAAATCCGAATTTCCAGGACGAAATTAAATTTTTCGTTGACCATTCGCTCGCTTGGCGTAGGTATGCGCCCTCACAGTGAAATAGTTTCATATGTCATCTAAGAAAAGGAAGGAGTGAATTGCTGAAATAAAAAAATTGAAATGGAGACCACTACTATCTAATGACAATTTGAGTAAGCCGTTGTAGTGTATCTTTCAGAAGCTTATTCGTAACGAAAGTGTGATTAATGAGAAAGGGTCTTCACGAATTCTTCGCTGTCATAGTTAGCGACGCGGGCACTCTATAGTCTTCGTGTTCTTCTATATGCGCCTACCTTCCTTCCGTCTTTCGTAGTATAACAGTTACGCATCAAGCATCATATGGGGTATAATTAGGACATCCTTGATACGATCTGGTGCGGGTACAACAAGACTCAAGTTTAAAAAATCAAATACTTTTCTGCTTTAGTATTACCAAGCTTTTGCACCGCCATGCTGCTGTTATTATAATACATATACGCGAAAAAACCTTTCAGCGTCACTTTATTGTATTATTTAAACAGGAGAAAAGCTTACAACATCTGATATCTAATTCACTGCAACTTTAATATGAAATTAAATCTCAAAACTTTAATACCGACACCTGCCATAACCCAACAAGACTTGAGGTAATATGCTAGTAAATCGTTTGTTAGGCAGACATTGTAGCTACGAAAATATAGCATAACCATCAACTGAGACAACATGTTCACACTGAAGTCTTCTGTTGGTCGTACGCAGTGCAAAGTGTTCATTCAGCCTTTTAAACTATTACAAGACGGCCCGTGACTCGTTGCGTCGTCATCAAGATCGTCTTTGCTTTCGTAAAAAAAAAGAAAAACCAGGTGTAAATCAGCTGGTCGTAGACCACACTATATTTCAAGGTCCACTCCTGCCTGTACTGGTTGCCATCAGCAGCGTCTTTGATTCTCCAATAAATATTGAACACTCAGCCTGTAGGCAAAGTCAATTTATACGAAGCTGGACCCGTGAAAACATTCACGGTTTACTAACTTTATGTTGAGTGGAAAATTTACTGGTACTGGTATGCATGTGATTGGATTTTAATCTAATTAATTGCACATCTAATTATATCGTGCATTAGGGCAAATCGGTAGCTGCTCTCCCAGTAGGTAGTTATCCTCCTAGGGGTAATTAACTTCGTAGGGGTATTTATCTCCTGGGGGTAGTTGTTCTCCCCGTGGGTAGTTGTCTTTCCAAGGGGTGGTTAACCTCATATGGGGATAGTTGTCCGCCTTAGAGGTATCTGTCGTTTACGGGACCCGTGGATATTCTACAGTTGGTAAATGTTTTCACTTACCATAGTTTAACCTAAGGTAGGTAGTGCTTCTAATTTAACCCCACCCGTCTGAACATAGCCTACGTCCGTCGCTTACTCCTGTCTTTTTTTTTTCGTTACGCAGTCCGTGTACCTTACATCTCGTCTAACCTCTCATAGTATATTTACTTCACCACTAAAATTAATCACGAATTTATTCCGTCAGTAAAGAATTCGCACTTGTGTCTTGATAATGACATAATGCTTCTTGCATTGTTCTCCAATTTAAACACCTTTTCTAAGCTCTCTTTCCCACAGCTTACAGGTAATTTAGCCCTTCCTAATCTTACGCATTTCAATTTTTTGTCTGCGTATTCGATTTTTTTCACTATTTCGGGACCCGTGGATACTGATCTATAGCTCATCATTATTATGCTTTGTTTAATGCGATAGCGGACCCGCACGTGAAAAAATTCACTCAATAATCATCATCATCAATATATTTGCTTAATATAGGCCGGTGTGGAATCTTCTTTTCTTTGAGTTGCTTCTTCTTTTTCTTCATCACACCTCTTCATTGATTGTACCTACTTTCCTTACTAAAATACATAATATAGAGGAAAACACCTCGACGGCCAACTAAAATTATTGTAAAAGATGCGTGCTTTCTTCTGAGCAGTACACTTCAATTCGTCTGTAGCACACTCCCCCCCCTTAGATAGCATGCAAAATATAAAATTAACTGTATTAGTAAGAGCTGAAACATCTCTGAATTTCATTGCCGCCACATATCCAGAATACACAGTGAGATAGTTTCAGCAGAGCAAAGTTTTCGCACCCAAGAAGTTTGAATATACAATTATTACGTCTAGTACACCGAAAAAATCGGTTTTTCTATGCTTCACTGACTTTCTGCTAAATGTACGCATCGTAAACCAACCGAAAATATAATTTCGATGCAGAGAAAAGTAATTAATGTCAGACTCCACGGGAACGGCAAGAGAAGCTGGAAGAGCAACAATTGCATTCATTGTCAATAACGATAAGTACCGTATTCCAAATTTAGCCATCTTCTGCAACATGGTCTAAATATTGCCTACTGAATTCCATCAGAAGGGAACAAAATCGCCAAAATATCCAACGTTGCAAGAAATGCATTCAGATAATAAAAGGATAAGGATTTCACTTTAGCCTTCTTCTACCACCTCGTCACCGATCTCCATAGAAATGAAACTTAATTGCGAAATCTGCATCGTGGCTTAATTCCCACCGTAACGACAAACAATCTACAATTTAATAAAGACTGATATATATTTACCTATTAGTTTATACATTTTCTGTCACGCTTTTACAAAACAGATAGGCGGAAATTAGCCCAGGTTGGAGGGTCTGGTCGTCCTTTCAAGCTCCATTGAAAACCGCATGGGAGAAAATAGGCCGGGTTGCAGAAGACAGTTGAACTTCAAAATTGAAGGTATCGCAGGCTTAGTCAAATTCGTGCAAGTATTACCTTCTTCATGGCAAAGCATCGGGCGGCCTCAAGTCTAAATGCACTTCTTGCATTGCCGAAGTTGAAATCTCGGCATTGAAGATATCTGAAGCTTCCATTGGCACTCTTATGCATCTTGATTCGCAGTTTCTTCCCACAGATAATTTCATTGCCTCAGCTATTGTTCCAACTTTGATGCAATTGTCGACGAATCAGCTTTCAATAACCAAAAGACTATCGGACAAATATGACACACTAGGGTATCTATGAAACCAACTCGAATCAATTCTTTTCAGTGTTGCTGAAATCACTGCATAAGTAATGAATTATTTTAATGTCAGAAAACAAGAGTCTTGATGCTCAGTAATTAGGGTAATTAGGATACCGTGAACCCTCATCTGGATGATCCCTAATCTTTGCAATTGCATGAAGGAAAAGCATGGTTAATGGAGAATTATCAACGCAAATTATTCGCTGTCATTTCATGACAGCCGGGCACACTAGTGCTACAGATTCCAACGCGCTAATACAGAACAGCTCAGATGCATAAAGCATATTTATTAGTAAAAGCTTGCCCTGTTGCATCCGATTGATGATCTCCGCCGTATCATAGATACCTACGTTAGCTTCATAATGCTGCCTGACTCACATTAAAGATTTTGCCGACTTTCTTCCAAGCTATTTGACCGATGACAGCTGTTGAGCTTTAAAACTTTTAGATCCAATTTTTCTATCAATTATTAAAGAGCGTAACACACGAAGGAACGAACGAAGGAACAACGCTAGTAATATTATAGATTATTAGTGGACCCGCGCGTGAAAAAATTCACAATTATCGATATTTTTCATTAATATAGGCCGTTGTGGAATCTTCTCTTTTCTAACTTGCTAGATTTTCTTCACTGATCCTTTGTCGTGCTTTCAGCCTTAGGGCTTTTTTCTCTAACTTGTCCTTTCCTCATTTTCCCGCTCACGCTTATCAGCAGCTCTCATTCACTTCTGTAACCTTTCTCTATCGCATAGACGATTTATCTATCTCAATGGATTCGTAGAACGTCTTCGATCTTGAGACTGTAGTAGCCATGTACTATTTATATGTTCCCTATCTTCCTTCTTGATTAGGCGTGCGTCTTCAATAGTGAGAGGCAGAAATTAATCTTGAGTGAAGCACTGCAATAAACTTGAATGTAACTCCAGCCAGCTTGTATGCAAGTCAGCACCCCGTAGCTAAGATACGGTCTTGCGAACTTAAATATCTGCTTCACTGAAATGCTGAAATTTGGGCTATGAAGAAAATTCGCACCTTCAGAGAACGACAGTGTGAGGGATCATATGCGTGGTATGGAGCTGAAGCATCTTAAGGAGCACATGGTAATGGACAGAAATACATGGAATAGCAAATTCTGCTTCATCGACCCTTCTTTGAACGAGAATAATACTGCTGTAGAAGAAGAAGTAAAAGTCAGTAAGCTAGAAGAAATAGTTGTCTACTGCCCGTGAAAAATCTCCCCCTCCAGAGCGCTTCGTTGACCATCTGCCGAATTTATACGTCGTGACCTGGAAGAAAAAAGTTATAAAATCGGACTCCAAAAGCTATATACATTGTGTTCCGATTTTTAAGAAGTGTTTCAGGCAAGCAGTGTCTTCAGACAAAGGCATAAAGATCAGCCGTCGCCTTCTTCTGCAACCTGGCCATCGATTTACAAAATCTGCAACCTGGCTTATTTTTCGCTTATCTATTTCTTTCCAAGCGGACACGAAATAAATAAATACACGAAGCGTTTTATCATATAGGGATTAATATTGTATTTCCTGTAGTCCGTTCATGCAGTAAAGCTCAGGAACTACCGTAACACAGATACAATCGAATTAGCTTGATCTTTACTGCTCGAATTTTTTCCCATTTTAAAGCGAAGAAGTTGAGCGCATTTATTCAATGGTCTTAGCTACTGATATAGGGCGCGCGAAAAAAATTTCAATTCTCCTGTGCATTCGACCTATAAAGTGGTCTGTATTGTGGCCACGACGCTCCATATATATCTGATTTGATCTGCTCCAGAACGATGACAAAGACAATATGGCGTATTTCTGTTGCATTTCTTGTAGCAGCTTTGACTTTATCGTGCCCAATCTTGCGGCCGAGCTCAGTTTAACTTCCGTATCACAGATACAATCAAATTAAATCTTTATCCCTCGAATTTCTTCCCGTCTAAAAGCGAAGAAGCTGTTTCAAACAAGACACAAGTAAATAAACGTGACACAAGTAAACAAGGTTCACAGACTTTTAGTATAATACTAGACGGCCCGTGACCCGTTGGGTCATCATCACGATCGTCTTTGCTTTCGCACTAAAGCAGGTGCTATTTACCTGGCCATAGAGCACACGCTATTCGGCCGTCCTCTCCTGCCCGCCAAGGAGCTACCCATACGGTTCACTATCAACAGATTCTTTGCTTCTCTAACGAATATTCAACACCCAGGCTGTAAGAAAAGTCAATTTATATGTTTCGTATTTCAGTTATATTTCCAGCGTGCCCGCTCATGCAGGCGAGATCAGGTTTAAATTTCGTATCGCAAATACAGTCAGTCTACTACCGCCTAGGTATCTGTTACTACCTTCATCCTCAAATTTCTTCCCGTCTAAAAGCGAAGAAGCTGTGTCAAACAAGACCCAAGCAAGCAAGTAAATACACAAGCAAGGTTCACAGAGTTTTAGTATAAATACTAGACGACCCGTGACCCGTTGGGTCGTCATCACGATCGTCTTGTCTGCCTTTCGTACCCATTTTGCTTCCTTCTCACCTGTAACTCATACTGATCTTTCTTCCATCTGTTCTT
>LQNS02278000.1:314611-338294 GCA_001587735.2 Parhyale hawaiensis
TGAGTAGATCCATCGAATTTCTTCCCTATCTAAAAGTGAAGAAGATGTGTCAAACAAGATCACAAGACACAAGCAAGACACAAGCAAGCAAGACCGGTTCACAGACTTTTAGTATAATAAAGATAGATAGATAGATAGATAGATAGATTGATGTAATTACCGAAATTTTCTATAAAACTAGCCGTCAGATTGATTTTTTGAGTATATGCCGCTAAAGATGGTTCTGTTATATCTCCAAACTTGCTGTTAAGTAGAACTCAGCAAGCTCTGCCCTGCCCATATGTTTACCGAGCAGCAACACGCTTCGTTTTACGTACGGCAACAAAAGACTATGGCGTTTGATCTCGGCTTTATGCGTAGCCTAAATCGTGCGAAAGTAAAGTCCCCAGCGAGTTGAAAACGTGCGAAAACGCACAAAGCTGAGATATATTACGAGCGAAATTCGCAGGGATCTGGGAATACCCACAGCGTGGACACATTTGTGCGGTAGTGCGGACGAAGCTTACATTCTGCATGGACCAAATTTCGGTTCTTGTTTTACCCTCTGTCTGGTGACAGCAGTACAGGCTGGCAGTACACTCACGCATATATTGGATTGGTTGTTGCCAGTTTCACTGCGTGTAAAATTTGGTTACAATTGTTAGGTTTTAACCAAGCCGACATACCTCACGCAAAGCAGTAATACATTATGCAAACTGATGAGAGTTGATGTGAATTCAGTTTGCACGAAAATGATTTTTTAATTAAAAAACTCACATTTGTCGCTCTTAGTTGAGCCAGTTAGAAACTTGGCTCTACCGGGGTAATTCGGGCAATTTCACAAAAGTTTCCATTCTAACATTCGTAGAGAATCAAATTTTGTTTTAAAAATCTGGCAAGCTGATTGATAGAGCTTTCAAAAAAAGCATAAAACAAACACTCTCATAAAGATATTCGAGCAAAAGGAAAAAATTAAAGGGAAGTAATAAAAACGCATTTTTTAAGCGCCCTTATAAACTGTCCGCTAGCTCAAAAAGTTGGAATGTTAGAGAGGAGGCAAATATACCGTTGGATAGCTTAGGTTCTAAGGAATCTAATCAGCTGTAAGCATTTTGAATTCGATCCGTATTTTCGGATGTATACTCAATTATTTTGACCGGGGTAAGTCGGGTAATACAGAATAAAATTTGCACTAGGCATGTTTAATCACATTACGTTTAGTCATATCACAGTTGATAGAACAGATATGACTGAAAGTCTAAAGAACAGCTGTAAGGCTCACACTGCACTTAGATGTGATGTCGCAGCTTGCTGCAGCTCCTGCTGACGAGGCTAGTTTTGCAAAGTTACGTAGATTCCCAATACTTTCCCCACTGTTTCGGGAGGTAGGCCGCTGATCGAGGTGGCCGACCTACACCGCCAGGCTTTCACCCTCACCCGTGGGAAGAACCATTGGAGACACCAACTGCTTGGGCCTATAGCTAGCAATCAAATTGGGTAATCGAAGATCGAATGAAAATCTTAGACAAAATCTGGCGACTGTTGTCGCTTTTATCCGATTTCTTTTGTTAGGCTGTATAGTATGTCTAGTTCTACATTTCCTCTCTTCTCCTATTATATCATATTGTGCACTGTAAATCTAATGCATTGTCCTTAGACTTCATTTTTATTTCCTGGAATACATGTCCTTTTCTCTCTCACTCTTGAAAAGGGCTAATTGGACTATATCTTCTAAATTTCACATCCCACTTCTCTCCCTATTTTGAATTACCTTTAACCGTGCTTACTAGTGTTAACTAGTTCGCTACACCCAGCCTTAGCCGACTGTTTTCTGTACGCTACCATTCATGCTATCAATAGAAAAACCTAAAACTTCTTCTCTCGATTCTCTTTTCTCTGGCCAACTGTATTTTACAAACGGTACTTCAAACTCCCAAGAAACCTATTCTGCTTTAACTCTGTGTAGCCTACGTTTCTCTTATCATCTCATTCGCAATGTGTAGGCATTGTGCCAGTGACTCTCAGCAGACCATAATTATGTATAACTCTCTGATGCTAGTGTTTAGTATTATTCTTAAGTTAGTTTTAATCATGAAAAGCTCAGGCGCTGTGTCCTAATCTTGTTGGCCACAGTACCTTATGAGAACAATAAATGATTTTATTATTATTATTATTAGATGCTGATGGCGACCACTCTGATGATGACACTGAATTGGCTACACCTCTCGGAAAAGAGGTACAACTTGTGGACCTCTTTGAAAGTAAAAAGTACGTCATAGTCCAGTATGAGGGTTCATATTTCCCTGGTTTGATTGCCAAAGTAGGCAAAAGCTACATTACAGTGATGTTCATGTTCAGTTGCGGCCCAAAATATTGAAGATGACCGACAGACCGAACACCTGCAACTACATAAAAAAAAATATGTTGTTGTGGTAATTGGCTTTCCATAGATAATAATTATCGGCGAGCGCGGGCAATTTGTTGTGCCTGTGTAAAATGCATGTAAATAGCGCTAAATTTTTGTAAGTGGAAGGGAAAAACATTTCACAAATTCGAGTTAATCGGGCCAAGCCGAAAAAGCTAGAGGATTATTTTTTTCAATGGACAATAACGAAGTTACTTTTTACCACACACCCTTCATGTTATGCAAAAAATAAAGCGCAAGGAGCTGCTCTTCACTTCTGCAAAATTAAGCATCTAAAATGATTGCATTTTATTCATGTTATTATGTGGTATTACACTATACCCCAATTACCTCTGACCCCGGGCAGCACTGTCGTCGTTCGCTGCTATTCTGTGTACGTGCATCGCTGTGCGTGCGGGCGACGTTCAGGTTCGTGTGCTGTGCTGCTCGCTATATCGCAGATTAGGTTATGTTAGGTCAGGTAAGGTAAGGTTAGGTTAGGCTAGGTTTGGTGGTTCTTATTTTAGCGGTGACGCGGCAAGAAAGCTTTCTGTACTTACGCAGAGCGATGCACGTACACAAAATTGTCGCGAATGACGAGAGAGCCCCCGGGTAGTTGAAAAGTTTTTTCAGTCCCTCCCTACAAGTCTGGGAGGGGTCTCACTTTTTTAAATTAATGCTGCCGCTCCATAGCAAGACCTGTAATGCACAGATGCAAAAGATGCAAATAAAAATCACCAATAAAGTTTTATTATTAAAGTGTGTCATGCAAAAAGAAAAACAAAATACCCTAATTACCCCGGTCGACCCTACTCCATGCGTCCTCTAGGATGAAAGAGCTTGTGGGCATATCAAAGTAGCGGAAAATACACTAAACATAAAGAACTTCCGAATACTGTGATGAGTTGTTCCAGCTTGTAGAAGTACACAAGAACTTACATCTGACATACATCGCCCAGGTACCCTCAAGTTCCTACCGGATTCCGTTATGAGATTGCTGCTCGTGATGTATGTGGTGATTTTTTCCGCACCAATGGCTCCACAGGCTGCACCTCAGCGCAATATCATTTCGCTTTATGACAAAAGAAATAACATCGGCAAGTGGACTGTGACTTTAGCACTCCATCAATCGGCCGCCACTGTCTCCCTGGACACGGGGCTGGTGTTGACCCACTATCGGGTTTGCTATTGATTCTCTACTGACTGATTTGTGGGTTAGTAGTTAATGTCTGTGGGCGATTTTACCCCATATACGGAGTCTGTTAAAAAAATAGACATGCATTTAACTAAAAGAACTTGTATATATTCATATGTATAGTTATAACTGTACGTGTATTCAAGTTTTGTCACTTACCTTATAGCGCTGTTCTATATAGATTACTATAGGAGAGAAACGGTTGTTACGATGGAAATATTTTTAACGAAAAATGTGACATTCAATTTTTTACCTATGTCTAGGTTTATGTTATGAACTAGTTTCCAGGAAAATTAATACAGTGTATAATCTGGTATATATATGATTTTCTCAATTACTTACATTTTTTTGAGGATGATTCAGAATAATTGTGTGAATGATCTTGTGGCGGGATAATTTGCCGTTGTCTTCGCGTAAAATACAAACAACAAAGAAATCTCGTCTTGAAAATAAATTGCTGGGTAATCTGTGTAAATATCACTCATGTAAATACTGTATATTTGGCTACATCATTAAGAATTGATGGCTCTAAATCTGAGTTCAAAATATACAAAAACAAATTAAGATTGGTAAGACTAGTTTCAATCAGGGTAAAATCAGGTCACGTTATTGTAGATTAGGTTTTGTAAGGTTCGTTAGTTTGGGCTAGTGCTTTTAGATTAGACTAGGCCAAATTAATTAAATAATATTCGGGTATGTAAGGTTACGTTAAGTTAAATTAACTTAGGGATTAAATTAAATTAACTTTAACTTTTAACTTAACTTTAACTTTTAAATTAACTTAGGGATGCGAAGTTATGTTAGGTTAATACGATTTTCAACGTTACATACCTATATTTTACGGCGAACTATCCTGCTGCGAAATGCCTTGCGACGAATTATTGTCCTGCTGCAAATTGTATTTTCGCCAACTGTCCCATGGCATATTGCCGCACACTGAATTGTAGCTTGGTATGCAAGTTTTCCACTTCACTTCATGAAGAAATAATGAGTTGCCCCTTTTTTTGCGGGTTTGCACTAAGATTTTACTTATGAATTTTAGCTTCGGTCTGTCCAAAGCAAATATTTGAATTTATTTTAGAACACCGATATGCCGCATGAAACAATAATTGCTATAGTTTTTACTGTTTCTTCATTGACCGGAGGATAATTTGCAGTTTCCACCAGGAGTTCGGCGTCCTTAGCTTTTGTGTTTAATAGCATAAGCTGGTGAAAAAGCACTGGCAGTGACAGAGTCTTTTGCAGACGGAAATGCAAACTTATCATCCACTGGAGATTTATTTCCATAAAGGCATCATTATCTCCGGAGATTGTTACCATCTCGCAGCTCACACTTTCACGTAGTATTGCTTACAAAATGGCACTATCTAGGGGGAATAATACATGACCTGGACGGGGTACTAAAGAGCAGCAGGAAATAACTTATTCGCATTAATTATTATAGTTGGTTTCGCCCGCGTTTTCCTCTCTTTTCAATACAAAAAATTTACTGGAGAACATTTATAAAAATGACAGTACATATTGTTTATCATCAAGATATTCTACAGGCATCATGGCTTCTATACCAACTATTAATGCTCATGCAGTTAGTGCACAGTTTGCAAATTCTTTGTTCGTAGCGTTTTTTTATGACATTATTTTCAGTAAAGCTCACTTTAATGGCAGGAGCATTTTTTTTTTTTTTCAATTTGGCTATGAGAGATTAAGTCGCCTTCTGTTTGAAATCTCCAGTAACGCCCAAATTGCATTCAGTCGTTTATGCGGCAAAGTTATCTAAGCCATGTAAAATTCCCAGCATGAATACGCAGAAAGCTTCTGCGATAGCAGGTCTGCGGATTGTGTATTCAAAAGCTAATTCTGAGGCCTGGAGAATTACGTCAGATCTTCCTGGAATGTTGCCGCGACGCGTTATTGCTGACATGTTGGGCCGCAGCAAAGACTTCTTGCGTTAATTTCCACGCATTCCGCAATGCCAATCGACTGGGCAGACAAGAAAGGCATATTAAACGAGAACAAACTATCGGCGCTGAATATTCGCCGCTCCATCGCCATGGCATTGACGAAAGGAGCCCTGACGCACCATCAGAGGCTTCTATGCGCTCAGTGTAGGTACAATAGATTCATTGATTGGTAGCGACACTTGGAGACTGGCTGCCTGTATGGGCCTGCTTCGTGTTCTGCACGGCTCTTGGTACTATGCCTGAATTAGATACTGGCAACAGTTTGGACTTAAAAGGTAGGCCAAATGCTAGGTACTTGAAACCTTTAAGTTCCTAATAAGATATAGCATAATATTAAGTAGCTACTCAGTAAATTAGCAGAGGTCGCTAGATCGTTGAGGCTGGGTTTAAATGCGCGAATATAAGTAAAGTCGAGCGCCCATCTAAACCTTGAACTCCAGCTTATAATAAGATGTATTAAGGCAAAATTTATGGATGCTGATATGAATAGTAGTGGCTACAAATCAATTTCGAAGCATTTTGAAATTTCAATATCGACTGTACAAAGTATTTTACCGAAGCACAAAAGGTTTTATACAACTGAGAACCTTACAAGACGAGGAAGAGAGGGCAAGTCCTCACTTCAACTGGCAAAACAACTGAACAAGTCGCGTGAGTAGAGAATAAAAAACTCGAGGATGGCTGACAAATCTCGAGTATGGTGGGAATCGAAATTTCGCGATCAACACTACAAAGAACACTTTCGATATTTAGTGGGTTTGCTTATAAGTGTGGTGGGTTTGGTGGGAGTGGGAGTTGGAATAGTGAAAGGTATAACTATGTTATGCTATTAGTGGCTGCGTAGCCAATTCCAGAGAGCGCAAAAGATGATTGTTGATCTGGTGAAGCGCGTGGATCAGGTGGAGTGGGGGGAAGGGGCAAAAGTGGAGCGAGGTTCTGAGGAGCAGAATTTGTAGCAGCCTGCCTCCCTAGGGAAGGGAACAGTTGCAGTGGGGTATGATGCGGTAAGACCGCTGAGTGAAAAGAGTGGGGATTGTGGAGGTAGGGAGGGGAATGGTCAGCAGCTGACCATCCAAGATGAGATCAAGAGGCTCCCTGTAAAAAATGGGATTAAGAATGTTAATTTTGAAAGCCGTTAGAAGTTAGCAGTGGAGAGGAGTGGGAATGGTGGACAGACAGGGGAGCAGATGAGGGAAAGAAAGACTGGGAAGGATGGCAAGCCACCCATAATTATGGTAGGGGGTGATACCATGAGAAAACTTTCGAATTAAATTCAATGCAAAGAGAAGGGTAGCACCTAGATCTCACTGAACGGTGCTGGTATTAAGGAAATAAGGGCTAGGGCCGGAGCAGTAGCAGTAACGGCAGGGTTGGATGAAGGCTTGGTAGTCTTGCAGGGGGGTGGAAAGGCCTATAGGCAATGGGTGTGGAGGTAACTATAGAGGAATTTCTGGAGACAACCAAGGAAATTGAGCGTAAAGGGAAAAAAATCGGGTGGTGGTGATGAGTATCCTTCCTCAACAAATGGAGAATTACAAATATGGGGAAATGAAGCGAGAGGTAAAAATTAGAGTGCAGGGGGAAATTTGCAAGTATAGTTTAGAGAGAAATAGAGAGGGAGATTTTGTGACTGTGTCCTTTATAGACTTGGACCCACTTTAGTTGCCAACAAGGATGTGCGTGAGAGTGGCCGCTTGGCAGAAGGGAGAGGAAGTGTGGTCGCAAATCGAGTGGTTGGGTGGATACGAAGCAGTGAGCGTATGATGTGTGAATTTCAGGAAGGTGGTGGGGTAGGTCAAGCATGACAAGTAGATGGTAGGGAGAGAAAATGAACGTTAGCACATATTATTATTGGGGGAGGGAACACGGGGACATTTGAGGACTTGTGCAGGGAAGTGGGAGAGCAAGTGGTTGATATCTTTAGCTTTCAGAAACGCAGTTAAGGGAAAGAATTTATATAAGTGACATGCACTATGATCTGGTGGGTAAACATAGAAGTAAACAAACACGGAAAGGTGGGGGAATAGCTGTGATGTGTAGGAACATAAACAGATTAGTATGCAGGAATTAGATGTTTGGGATTCAGATATGAGAGGAGAGGAGATGAATCGAAACGGTAAGCTTCTGAGGGACTTTGGTGAGGAATGTGGCTTTGAGATTCTAAATGAGACTATACCTGAAGAGAGAGTAACCTGGGGAGCAAGAGGTTAAGAATCTGCAATCGACTATGTTCTTGTAAATGAGTCCCCCCCCCAAAAAAAAAAAACAGCTGAGGCTTGGTGGACAAATGAAATAAAGGAGGCTAGAGAGGAGAGAAAAATGTTGAACAGAGAGGCTCGAATGATGAGGAAAAAAGGGAAAGAGGAATAATGAAATGGATTATGAGAGGGTATGTTCGGCACATAGGAAACAGAAGGAAGCCGTAAAAATAAAAGCAATGGGCGATGAAGAAAGAAAATTGTTCAGGACTTAAGATATCAGGGAAGAGAAGGGGGTAGTGAGTGGTATAGATTCATTAGGGGGGGAAATGAAACAGTCATGTGCTAAAGAGATACTGGTTGATAATAAGGTAGTTACTGGGAAAAATGAAATTGCAGGGGAAATTAAGAAATTTTGGGAAGAAATTGGATGAATGAATGAATGATGCAAGAATAGGGGTATGTAGGGGGCCTGAAATGGAGATGGAGGGTAGGCAGCTGGAGTACATATATGGATGCCCCACCAACAGTGGAGGAGATTGGTCGGGTGGTGAAGAGATTGAAGGAAAAGAAAGAAGCTGGATTTGACAAGATTCCGTATGAGTTCTACAAAAATGGAGAGCAAAGGATGATTGAACTGCTGAGGGAACTGTATGTGAGAGTGTGGGAAGAAGAAAGGGTTCCTAGAAATTAGAATGAAATTATGGTGATTTTAATTCATAAGTGTGGTAGAAGGTCATGGAAATTGTTATATAACTATAGACCAATAGCTCTTTTGAATACAGTAGGCAAAATATTGTGTGCAGTATTGAGTGAACGTATGAGGGGGATTGCTGAGAGGTGTGGTCTGCTGGGGGAAGAACATAATGGGTTTAGAACTGATAGGAGGGGAGAGGACAAGATGTATATAGTGAGAGAAGTAATTGAGTATTTTCAAAGACAGAAGAGGAGTGTTTACATGGCTTTTCTGAATGTAGAGAAGGTTAGTGACAAGGTAGATACACGTATTTCATTTCAGGTCTTAGGGAGATGTGGATTTAGTGCTAAGGTGATCAACATAATTAAGAGTATGTACACGAATACCAAGGATAAGTTTGTATTGGGGGATGTTCAGACAGAATGGACGGAGAGTATTCGGGGGGGTGAAGCAAGGGGGTATTTTGTCACCTCTACGATTTGGACTAAATACTCAGGAGTTGGCTGTGCCTGTAAACAGGTGTGGGCGGGGCGTGGAAGTGGGGGCAGATAAACTTAACATTTTGATGCATGCGGATGATGTTGTTGTTTTTAGTGAAAGTGCAGAGGGTCTGCAAGGAGCTCTGGATGTAGTGTCAGAGTCAAGTTTCGTAAATTGAAGAGTCAGGTATTGGATGAAAATGGGGAGAGGGATGATGTACAGACTTGGGTGCTGGCAGGGGAAGATATACAGAGAACACACAGGTACAAATACTTGGGCATGGTTGTGGATGAGTTTGGTATGGCTGTGACCTTGAATGTGAGACTTGGTAGGGTGTATCAGTGGTGTGGTACGTTGACGAGTGCGTGGAAAGTGAGAGCGCATAAATTTGATGTTATAAGAGGGCTTTGGAAGGTGATGGCAGTCCCTAGCCTCATGCATGAAATGGATACCTTGCCAGTGAGTGCATAAGTCTGGGATAAGATGGAGGTAATCCAAAATTTGGTAGGTAGGACAGCCTTGGAAGAAATCATGTGGGTAGGTGTGGAGGCAATTATGGGGGACATAGGATGGAGCACTGTCTGGGAGATAATAATGAAGGGGTGCCTGAACTTTAAAGTTAGAATAGATAAGATGGGTGAGGATATATGGGTAAAAAAGTGAGTGTATGGGTGAATGGTAACAGTAAATGGGATTTAATGTGTAAAAGACTTATGACTAGATGTAATTGTCAGGCCGTGTGGAGGGTGCCACTGGTGGGGGAGGTAACTAGGGGTTGGGGGTTGGCCAATGAGAGAGGTGAGGGCTTGGACTGGGAGGTTGCTAGGTGGAAGAGGATTATTGACAGGAAAGTTCAGGAGATTGGTCTGCGTAGGTGGAGAAAGGGAATGATGGGGAACAGAACCCTTGAATTATACAGGATAGCCCTAGACACGAAATATTTTATGATGGTACCTTTGGGAGCGAACTTCTTTTCAAAGTTAGGACTAAGAGCTTGGGGATAAATGATGGAACACATAGGTGGAATGCGTATGGTAGTAGGAGATGCATGGCGTGTGATTTGGATGTGGATGAGAGTGTGGAACATGTAGTAGTTGAGTGTAGTAGGTATGAGTGGGAAAGGGGTGTTTTAATAGAGGTGATGAAGAGAGAGTGTGGGGATGAGGCTGTTGGTGAGTGGTTTGACGGGGAGGATAGGGGGATAAGGGTGGTTTTGGGCTTGGAGAGGGGTATCATTGGGGGAGCTATAAGTTGTTTTTAAGACCTTTTTAGAGAGAGTTTGGGGGGGCGGGGGGGCAGGGAGAGGGGTATTGGGGGCTGAGGGATGGGGGGTGGGGGTCGTAGACTAGATTGGAGCTTAATCTGTGTTTTGACGATTGCTTTATTTTAGGATTACTCGGCTGAAATCAAAGCCCTAACATTGTTTACACTCCAAGTCAAAGTCAAAGTCAGGGTAAAAAATGCTTAGCATATAGTTAAACTTATCAAAACTTAACAAATTATAAATATTTGTGAATAATAAGCAAAAATATTTCAAATGCAAAGGTTGTAATGAAAATTATTGAACACTCTGGAGACTAGCTTTTGGTCATCTGTTTCTTGATAAGATGAAACTAAGAACTTTTCGGTCACAGTAACGTTTTTCTTGTTTAGAGAACAAGATGTGAAGCCGTCAAACAGAAAAACAGTGCTCCAACTATGAGACATGGTAGTGGGAGTCGCATGTTTTCAAGGTGTTTCTCAGCCAATGGAACTGGAAGTCTTAAGAGGTCAAAAAGATCAATAAAATAAGACCACTATGCCAAAATCTTTAGTGAAAATTTCAAACTTTCTACCGAAACTCTCAATTTGAGACCCGATATGGTCTTTCAACATAATAATGACTCCAAGCATGTTGCAAAATCTGTTCAAATGGTTGAAAGCCCGTCCAAGCGAAAGCCCGTACCTCATCGCTCTCGAGCAAAGACGACTCAGGGGGCAACTAATAAAAACTTTCAAGTACTTGGATGGCTTCAACGACACACCAACAACGGGAATTTTTGAGAGAGACGCTAAGGATCGCCTGTGAAACAGCTATCGAAAACTCAAATATAAAGCTCAAAGAACTAGTTACCTTAAGCAAACAGTCCTTCCCGTATTAATAGTTAATGTCTGGAATAGATTCCCCTTCGAAGTTGTCGGTACGGAGACGGTCAATTCATTTAAAAACCGTATTGACACTCTTCACAGTTATGAATTCCCCCCAGGAATAGAAAACTCGGGCATCTAAATGATACGGACATAAGGGCAATAACTCATAGAGAGCCGAGGCGTAAATCTCGGTGGCTCTTGGGGTTGGGCCTATAACTACCGGCTATCTCATCTAGTCTGATCGAAAGCTTGTGGGGGGAGGGGTTGTTAGTAAAAATATCAAATATCCATGCCAGGAAACCGATGAATCTTGGAGAATTGAGAGAAATCGTAGCAGAGGTTCTGAGCTGATGTTTGTAAGAACATTGTTGTGAAATAGAAAACGTCTGGAGGCACTTATTATTTTTTTTTGTGCCACGCCCTTTCGACGACCCCACTCCCGTGCATGTTTGAAAGGACTTCCTTGACGTCTCTACCTATCTCCTATCTCTCTACCCACCACCCTACACTCCTCTGCCTCACGTCGGAACCCCTCGGGGCAAAGATCGCCCCGAACAAGAACCTTGCCACGTGTTGCTTTGCGGCGTTGGGGAAAAATTGAGTTAGTAACAATTAGGGCTGCAGGATGCTCCTAGATTGTAAGTGGAATTAAAGCCTGTGGTGAACTGCCGCAGTTCTGTCGTGAATGCACTCAGACATTATTTAATGTGTGTTGACTCAAACATATAGTAAACGCTGAAGCCTTCAAATTCATTTACATTTCAGTCGTAAAGCAGGGTCATTATAGTTGACAAAATTTAGTTCGTGGCATGCGGCTTTTAAATGCACTTTCTCACTAAAGTTTCTGTGCTGTGAGTTTTGAGCACTCCACTATGATCAGCAGCAAGTGGAAGGTACAGAATTCTCAGCGGAAAAACCTAAACATTGTTTGTGATCCCTGATACTTAAGGAATTACTGCATGCGTTACAAGAGCCTTCTAATACATCGAAATGTAGCCGCACGAGCTGTGTCGTGGTATATTTATAGTTTTTCTCCTTGAGATGAGACATCCCGTGTTATCGTACACCTGACAGCAAAAACAAACTGCCACCGTTTTCATTTACATATGTCTATGGTGTCTGCAACTTTTCGATGTCTGTTCATTTCATTGAAAAAAAATCGATACCGTTTGATATGCAGTGTTCAAAAATATTTACCAACTCGTTTGATGTTGAGGTTAGTCGGCAAAAGTGTTTCAACTGAAAATAGAATGAAAGAAAACAGTGAACAGCTGTGAATGACGGCCATCTGCGAGCCGGTCACGAGAGAAATAAGGGCCGCAACTGCCCACCTTTAGTTGATGTACTCCCTGCCATGGCTGTCACTCCCACGCACGCCAATGCAGGCTCTGTCGCGCTATCACAGCCCGTCCCAAACTTGGCCGCGACGCTTTAGTGAACTTTGGGCGCGGGATGATGCCGAGCTGATGGGGAAACTTCGGCCAAAATTGTTGGCCGGAGATGAGAGGAAATTCAGTGAGGCGATGCATGTGGAGATCCTGGGATCTCAGTCAGTTGTGCCTGGTCTGCCCAAGCTTCTGAACTCTTAATGGCGCCCCTCATCTGCTATTGCTCAGTGGGGAAGAATGATCGGTGAAGCAAGCAAGCTTGTCCAACCATTACAATATTGGGTAGCAATGTGGAGATTTTGTGCCTAACTCAAGTAGCCTGTAGGACAAATTCTTACAGTATTTGGCATTTTGATAAATTGGCTATATGCATTTATCATGAAAAACGTTGTTGGGATATATTTGCTGGAAGAAAGATTATTGTCAGTCGTACTTTGAGGCACAGAGAGTGTCGTTTATGCTTCTTAGCAAATAATACACCGAAACAGCTGGAACCACGGTCTTTCATAAGCCTAGTTTACATTAACTATCTTCAGAATATCAGCCTATTGGGTTGCTGTTTATTTTCATGCTTGACATTATCCTGTCCAGTACTGATTTATAGGTTAAAGATTTACCAATTACCCTTCACAAAAAGAAAAGTATTGTTTCTAAAATAGTGTACACGGACTCATGCGTCACGCAGTAGTCTTTCTTTTAATTGCTACATCATCTCTATCAGCTGGTTCAATATCGACTCAACACCGAGATATAAAACTGCGGCACAAACCTGCCAAGTTTTCTCAACAAGCAATAAGCAGGCTATTTTAGGCTTGAATTGATCGCTGGGCTTACAGAAGAGATCTTGAGTCAGCGATTAGCGTATTTTCAGCACAGACTGGTGCTTTTTTGGAAATGTTTCAATGTTTTCTATCACTTGTATTGAGTTACGTTCCAGATGTAATAAGTATTTGAGCGTGAAAATTCAGGTAGAAATGATTAGTTTAAGCAGCCTCTTTTGTTTTGTATGTTTAAAAGTGTTTTCCCACCTGCACCTCACTGTGCAAAAAATACGATAATTTTTGTTCACACTGAAGTATAAGCTGCCGTTCTCTTCAGGAGCCAATGCTTTTGAAAGTCCTTTAGTCTTCCATCAAATCAAAATTCGAAAATTTATTTTGATTGCCTCTAATAACGCAAAGGGATGCATTTAAAAGATTTCGACTGTGCGGTAGTCATTTCATGTGATGATAATATTACTGACAGAGAACACCAGCACAAAATTCCAACTACTCAAAATACAACGTGCATTGTCAGCGGTGACATAATTCAATAGTGTCAACGTTATTTTAGTTTCCTGTGTTAAGACAATTTTATATTTAAACAATAAGAACTTTTGTGATATGGAACAGGCTCCTACAAAACATAAGGGACACTGCGACAAAACATTAAATACATTGCATTAAAAATGATCATTTATGCATAATCAATTAAGTAATAGCACTCTGTAATTTATTGATCAACATTTAATTCACTGCCCTCAGGAATAATTTAGTGACTGGTTGAAGCCCAAAGCAGTCCTTTATTTTCTCATAGGAACTCCACTATTGGTATTGCCTAAAACATTGAAAAGTGCGCATTAATATCTTACGAATGATTAAATTAATATCTTACAAATGCCTTTGACTCTCGTTGTTAATGACTTTACCATCCATCTTCTAGGGCTAGGAGCAAATCGAACACGCTTCTAATTATTTCAACCTATCCTAATAGTCTATAGGCAATACGTTTCTTACTGCGCCGGCCATTCCTAGAGAAGAATTCCGGAGAATTCTTGCCTCATTAGAAGACTGTGCCGCCTGAATGGCTGCAATCCGTCTATCTGATGATCATGTCTGTAGTCAGCACAGTTAGCAGAACATAATAACGATAACGACTGGCTGTTGCAGAGCGCATAAAAATTCATTTATTTTTCAGAAATATGAAATGTAATGGGCCAGTGAATAGCCGCAATACACACGGAAAATTGACGCTTTATAAATAAAAATTTAATTATTTTACAGGCTCTGTTTTGCTTTAAATGCACATTGCAATACAATACGCTCCCCGCTCATGTTTAACTCATATGAGCACAGCTGGCGGTATTATGCATGCAAATGAGCTGGCGATACGTTCTTATATTAATGGTGACAACTTTCAAGTGCTTTTTCTTTGTAAAGGCGCCATGAATATTAACAGGCTGTTAAAAGAACACATGAAAAATAATAAATATGTTACAAATAAACAGCTTGTGATGAAATTTAATTTTCTCTATGAATCACTACCTCGGAATTAACCAGTATTAATTTTTAATCATACACGTTTCAGACGTTCTGCTGGTGCCAGTGATGAGTCAGTGAAACTTTTCCAACGACCACTTCTTTTGATGGAACACAAAAATGTTTCATGCATGCATAAAATATGACACAAAAAATTTAGCATTACGATTAGGCATCGCAGTTAACAATGAAGGAATTTCTGAGAAAATACTGTAACAAATGGAAAGAGGCTTAGGCAGCTAGCCAAGAAAAAATATCACTTCATAAGTAAGTCAAAAGTGCGGTCCGGTTAGCAACAGGAGCTTTGCACCGCACGCCCTCGCTGCCGCGCCTGTAATGGCAGAATCGGTAAAACTTTCGTAGGAGCTCGGCAACTATGAGAGGATTTTCTGAAACGAAGAAGCAGGAAGTATGAGAATTCTTGTTTTTATTATCACCAGTGAACTAAGTTAGAGACGCGATAATGTTTACGTTGAAGATTTAACTATACATATATACATTTGTCCTTCCATCCAAAAAGAGGCAGAAAGCGTTGAGCAATGTTCATAATTTTTACAGAGAGTTTGGTGGGTTGACCTAGATGTGACCCATGCCAAAAACTAAGCCTAGCTAGCTGGTATTAAAAAATGACGGACTTGAATTTGCCTCCACCGCGGCAGATTGTCTTACACCACGAGGCGTTGTATTTTTTTATTATGTTATTATGAACTAAGAGATCTTATATTCGGGGGCTGTGCCCTAACTTTCTTGGATACAGCATCTGTATGAGAACTAGGACTAGCTGGCCATCAAAAATGACTTCGTTGCATTAGCCCTCACCGCGAGGGTTTCTAGCTGAGTTTTGTTTACTGATTCTCCCAACTCAATGAAATGAATATTTAAATATAATAGGAACTCGAGGTATTTTAGAACGAGTGCAGAAGTAGTGGAGAACAGTTCGGCTTAGAGGAAATTTATCAATGGAATATAAATAAATTTCAACAAAGCTTGGTGAACAACACCTAGTGGTCACAATTCATGAGGCTGCAGATAGTCACGTAATTTCTGTTAATTACTAGCACAAATCTAATCAGTGACAGTTACTAGTCTGGCAGCCAGAGAGGTCAACCATGCTTTGCTTGATTTTTTAAAGTTTTTTCTTTGCAGATTCTGGTTGCTTATAACGCAAATAATGTCCCCCGGGTGGGTGTGGAGCTCTCACTCTTGAGCAATTTTCTTAAATAGTGAAAATCCAATTTGGCCGCCGTGTAGCGTCAACAAAAATTGACACATCCATAACTTTGTTATATTTTTGATAGAAACTTGATTTTGGTGTCCATACCTGAGTTTTCAGGTTCTAGTATTGCCATAAGGTGATTATTATATCAGTTAAGTCAACCTAAGTCGCTAAAATATTATATATTGAACTTTTTCTTACATTGTAGCCATCTAGAAACTACATACACAATTGATATTTGTCAAAATTATATTTTGAAATTGGAAGTGGCGTGCGTTCCACTGAGTGCCTGTTATCAACAAGCTTCAAATGTCTTTGAAAGCTTAACGTTTGATTTATTGAACACAGTAGTATTAATATTTACAGTTCAAACGAAGAGAGTATATCGGTTAACTTCAGGTTCACCGGAGAACTTCACGTTCTCGCAGAAAACCTCGCTTTTTCACGCACAGAAAGCACTGCATAGGAGATTGATATTTTGGTACCTACAACGCTGGGTTCTGTACAGTCTTTCCGCTTCACAGGAGCACTTGATAACTTGAACAAGTTCCTGAGGTATCAGAGCAATCCCTTCAGAAACACTAAGTGGATGCAAAGTGTTTGTTCCTTGGCGTCTTGATTATCCATTTGATATGACATAAAGTCAAGTGAATGGGAATGTAATGCGTGTCGCCTCATTGATACCTGTGGTTGAACTCGAGGGATATTTCCTCTTCTGGCATCTTCGTTAGTAGCGGTAATAACGACAGCTGGAGGCAGCAGCTCGTCTTGGGGCAGTTTTCTTGATCTTTGTCTTTTGGCGAGCCTCAGTGAAGGACTGGTAGCTTCTTAGACCATACCGTGCAAAGAGAAATATCAAGCTTGTTTCCAGCAACTGGTGTCAATGGTTGTTCATGGTAATTATTTTGACCCATTTCATCAAGTGCCCACAAGTCTGACTACAGAATACCCTCAGGCCTGTGATAATACCGTGAGGCAATGGGACAGTGTCGCGTCCAGTGAGCGCGTGGGCTGCCTACGTATCTGGTTTTACTGTTTGTAAGTTTCCACAGTTGCATTCATGTCCTAGAAGCATCTCCCTTCAATAAGGGAAGTCATGAATACTGTGCAAGAGATCTCGCCTCTCTTCCACTAATACAGCAGAAGCAAAAATACTTCAGTATCACATCAGTATTGTCTGCCATAACCAGGACAGTTTTTTTTTTGTAACTCGGGAGACCTTCCGTATTTTGATGATGTCAGCTTTTAACTCGCTTGTTGACACATCATGTCGCTGCAATTTTTATTCACAGTTCAGTTTATAGGGAATTAGATCTTTTCTTTTCACAAATAACAGCTTTCCGTGAAATTCATGGACATGAATCTTGAGATCATCAACAATGATGTCAATCAACTGAGCTTTGTTCTCTGACACAGTCGAACAACGAACTCTACTGACTGACGAGCTGTGTTCGTCAGCCTGTGGGTACACTCTGCTGGATTTATTCTCGATGGATAATGTTATTGCATCTTTTGTGCTGCTCTGTGTGAGTGTGTGCATCCGAACGTTTTTCACGTAGTTTTTGCTAACTGATCCACTCGGAGGCCATGGAGTGATCCACAGAATGTCACGTTTATCCCGCACACTGGCACCCAGTGTTCTCTGAGCGATTTCCACTTTCCAGCGGTATCCCGTATGGCTTGGAGTTTGTAAAGCGCGTTTCTATGATCGCTAAAGAATGTAGTTATCATAAGTAACAACTCACAGTACATGAAAATTTAATGTTCATGTTCTCTTGAAATGTTCTGCCGACTCATTACTCTCGCATAAGTTGCCCCACATCAACGATCTATTTTTACTCGGCAACCTTAATGTGTTTGCGAGTCGTCGCCACGGAGTGAATCAGTTTTGGTACGGGTTGATAGAAGCCATCTGGCAAATATCATAAATTTCTGCATTTGTTATCATTCAAGTTGAAGATCTTGGTTAGGGCCGACAGATATGTGCTTGGTTATCTGTGCAGTGACTGCATGTACAAGCCTATTGGAAAGTTCTTTTATGTCTAGAGGGTCTCCAAGAACGTACAATTTTATTGCTCGGAGATTCCTCCTGTCTGTTTGATCAAACTTCATTAGCTTTGACGACTCTTTGAGTGAGGTATATGGATAGACGTATGTTATTCATTGCGCATTTCGTTCAGGGAGTTTCAGAGATTGTAGCAGGCATGTAAGATGTGTGCCCGTGTCAATACAGCTTCTGATTTTCAAGGTGATGCCAATAATGCAGTGCCTGCTGCCATAACACAATGCCATTGAATACCTAGCCCAGTAATGTGGTTCATGATACGTTGGCCTTCAACCAACTGGTGCAGTAACCCTCTGGGCAGATCATACACGGTTCTCGTGTGGTAGGAAGCATAATGTGCGTAGTTCACATGCCTTGCAGCAAAAAAGCGCGAAGCATCTCGACAACTGGAAAGTGTAGGTTACAGTTGGATTTCCTTTCTACTATTCATGTTTATTGAAGTTTTATATTACAAACTTTAACTAGTATATTCCTGTACAAAACTAGGAACTTATTAAGTCACTGAAAAATTATCTAAAGTAATTAAGCATAAAAATGTATGCATGCTTAATAGTCCGTAAAATGTTTTCCGAGACACCTGATAAACATGGCGAAAACAACATGATGCATCATGTTTAGACATTTAAAACAACCAGAAGAGGAAAATGCACACCTGATTGCAATCCCTATACCTAAAAACCTAGATGTGGACACCAAAAACATGTTTCTATCGTGAGTGTTGAGAAAGTTATGGATGAATCAAATATTATCGCGTCACGCAGCGGTCATATTGGATTTTCGCATTTATAAAAAATTGCTCAAGGATGAGAGCTCCACACCCCCCCCCCAGGCAACGTTATATGGACTCTAAACTATCAGAATCTGCAAAGAAAAAACTTAATCAGTCAAAACATGGTTTGGTCAAAATTGCCCTTTTGGCCGCCAGACAATACGAACATAAACCGCAAAAGGCCTGGTCCTAATGCATTCAAACTAGTCAGAAACCAAGCGGGAAATTTTTTTCAGTAACTTTAACCGTAGTTTGAATAAATTGAAGTAAGCTCGTACACTGAGGAAATCGTTGCCCCAAAGTAAGCAAATCTTTCCGAGTACTGACGGGAAAGGCCTGTCTTTATGTGCTCTTCCAACACGGCTACTTCTGATGCATCCGTCAGAGAATAGCGATCTGATTTTGAAGGTGGCTTTTCTTTGTGTAGTGCCACCCAGTGACGCAAGCATGGCTCTAGTGCTCTAAGACAGAACGTGAGTACCTTGAGGGTCTTCGGACGAAGTCCAGGTGACGCTTCGCACATCACCCCACGTGTCTGGAATCATGATGCTGGGTGTCTGCTGTTGGGTGGCAGTTAGCGGCTAAAGAAAGAGCCAGTAGCAAATTATCTCCACAGTGCACGTAACCGCTGCATGGCCGCTGGTCTATCTGGTGTTCTTCGTAACTGAGAATCCAGTAAATTTTTGAACTTTATAACTTTCATATCCGTGGCGTTTCGAAAATGCAGAAGCATTTTGTTAAGCAAGCAAGCTATTAGTGAGAGCGAAACGTTCCTCATTTCCATAAAGAAACTTTCATAGGAAGAAAACGTAATCGTTCGAGTAAAGCGAGGCAATTAGTGACTGCGTCAGAGCAGAAAAAACCAGCATCTAATTTGCGTTGTGGAAAAATGCCAACGGCAAAGCGCTGAACGAGGTTCACTGCAAACTTTTGTTTTCATTATAGTGGTGTGGAATAGACAAGAAACAACACGTGTAAAAAATGCGACAGTTCGGTACTTGACGGTTAAATTGAGAATACCATTGTAATAGAGTAAGCAGTGAACATGCAAATTTACCGAAGCGAAGGATAATGTATCACAAAGGTAAACTTTGGTGGTACGACGCTTAGCAAGAGATTCATTTGTTTTGTTTTTACGATATATGTAAGCGAAATGGCAGATAGCAATTCGCAATTATTTTTCTAAGCTGCTCATTAGCTTTTGCTAATCATTTCCGGTATAAATGAGCTCTTTGAATATGTACCCGAAAATTCTGGACGCTGCGCCGGCCAGTTGGTGTGATCGTACGTCTGACTGCAAAATTGTTGGCATTTTCAGTTGGTTAATTAAGATCCAGTAACTCTCTGTTACTTAAGTCCTGTTTTGTCACTCAAAGGATTGTATCTCTGTTCTAGGAGACACAGTCCCTGCAGCGAGGTATAGTACAGCACAAGTAGTAAAATAGGTTCATGACGAATGGTGTCCAAACCTAGTAAATATTCTATTTAAACACTGTCATAAAGATCAATGAATATGCATGAAATATAAACTGTGCATTTCGTAATATGTAAACGAGTGCAGCCCGTACTAAAACGTACTAAAACAATTACGGCAATGAACATGCATCAGCACCTCTTTCGTATTCCGGCTTATGGTCATGATTCTACAATTAAGAAGAAGCACTGCACCCAGTGCAATTGGATTTTTCCTGTCTAGTTAACAACGGGCGGTGATGAGAACTCCACTGAGTAGAGCACCGAAATTTTTGTTGTAGCAGCTCCAACTGAAGTCAGTGTAGATTATTTTTATTCGTAAAACATGTTGCAGAAATCTGTTCACAGTAACTGCACTAATTTTTTTAAACCCGTTTGTGTTTATGACTAAATGCTTTTCAGAACATGGATAAAAAAGTTGAGCAGGGATCTTAAGAAAATTACAAGAACTGTTATGAATGCTAAGGCCCGCTACAGACGATCGTAGTCCTTTCCGCAGGACGTCTTGTGTTTTTGCTGCATATGAAAGAAAACTCAGGACATATGACAGTGACAGCGAGAGGCATCGGCCGCCGGGCACCGATCCAGCATGTTGTCTTTATGTCGAAAAAAGCATGTCTTCGAGTTGATCGTATCTCGTGTATTTTGCTGATATTAAACGTTTGACGCACACAATCACTAAAAAATGTGTACGAAAATAATTTCTGGGATAGCAATCGTATTTTAATTGAAATGAAAATATTTTTAAAGTGAAGTTTATAGAATTTATTTCAGTTCCTACCTCACAACTTGTGTGGCAGTACGGAAACTGCCAAGACACAGTGTTTCCCATTTTCTACTTGACCGAATATTTTTTTTTCTCTATATAACGCAGTTGCGCCAATGCAATAGTGACTTCTATACACCATTATCTTTGTTTTGTTCTTAATAAAAATAATACTACTCTTGATATACTTTATTGATCGAATATTCAATCTATTTCTTAATAAGTATCAGGTGAAGGTGAACCGTTCCTTTCTATCGCGTGGGTGGCCGAGCCTCAATACCATGGCAAGACATCAGTCGAGACCAGTGCTGGGCTCTTGCGTCATTGTGTCGACGACGCAACAACAACCATTTCATCGACGCATGACGCAACCACCCAAAAGTTTTAAAAACGACGCAATGAAGGTGACGCAAATAAAATTTTTCGTCATTTTTCCCTTAAAACTAGAGCCAAGAAAACGCAGTCCTCTCGGAACAGTTTTTACGACAGAAAAAAAATATGTTACTTTTTACTATAACCGAGGAGGTTCTAATAGAGAGGAGCGCACCCTCTCTATTTATCGTACGGGAATGCTGCGAGTAAACTTTTCCACTAAACTGGCTGAGTGGCTTATCCAATCGGAAAGCGACATTGCCTCCCGCAGTAAACTTGTTATCGTGTATACCATTTGATGATGAAAGTAACAGGGTGAGCACTGGGATATAAATCTTGAGACACGACTATCTTTGCAAAGATATTGAAGAACTGCCTGTCTGTATCTTCCTTACTTACGGTATATGTGCTGACCACTTCCACTTCAGCCACTTTAAGGACTCCAGACACCAGCTTTGATCACGTCACAAAGCCATGTGTTTACTCGCCCAGACAGTGCTAGGGCTAGCTCCTCCCATTATAGAAGCTCCTTGACTATAACTCACCACTCAGACGCGAAAACTTTAGACCACTATGTTGCAGATATTGATGTGTTGAACACGAATTTCCGAGTATAGGTCACTGTCGTATTTTTTTTATGCGGCAATTTTTTTAAACTCAGCTTTACGGTACATCTGTACTCTAGCGCCATTGGGAGGGAATTTTCTACTCAAATTTCCATGAAAAACACTAAATCATCACAGCAACTAGCAATTTTTTTCTAACGTAATAATAAAGCTGAAATCTGTGCGACATTCATACAAAATCATGCAATTGCTCGACCAAATGAAAGAAACCTTATCAGACACTAGGCGTCGCTTGTCCGCCCAGTCTCTACCGTTTACGTAGTGTCGTGTCCGACGCGTTGTAATCGTAACTAGCAAAATATAACGGTACCAGTTGCCTACTCTTACATTATATTGGGGAACGATATCTTGGACGCTTACGAACGAAAAATCCATGAATTTTATATTCTACTAGACGACCCGTGACCCGTTGGGTCGTCATCACGATCGTCTTGTTTGTCTTTCGTGCCCATTTTGCTTCCTTCTCATCTGTAACTCATACTGATCTTTCTTCCATCTGTTCTTCTTCTTTCCCGACTTGCTGTTCCCATGCGCGTTGATCCTGTGTGGGAACACTCTCGTGCATGGTTTCCATGTGTCTATTACCACACTACGTGTCCCTTCATTCTTCCTCTGTGACATCGCCATTGTTGTGGAAACGGAGACTTAAACTTCTGAATATAACAATAATCACGATCGTCTCTGCTTTCGCAGGCAAGGAGGCGTTATTTAGCTGGTCATAGACCACACGCTATTCGGCCGCCCTTTTCTGCCCGTCAAAGAGCTGCCCATACGGCTCACTGTCAACAGATTCGATGCTTGTCTAACGAATTTTCAACACGCAGTCTGAAAGCAAATCAGTACTATTTAATAATTCACGTCGTGTTTTTATTTATTTATTTATTTATATGTTTATATATTTCCTGTCACCCTCTATGGGAATAAGATAGGAGAAAATTCAGATTTCAAAATGTAAAAAAACAGTGGGGTACCTTGCAATCTTTTTCTTCTTCGAAAAAACAAGTTGGGTACCTTGCAATCTTTTTCTTCAGTATTAGATAGGGGAAAAATAGAACTAATAAGATAGGAGAAAATTCAGATTTCAAAAGGCGAAAAAAAGTTGGGTACCTCGGAATCTTTTTCTTCAGTATTAGATAGGGGGAAAATGAAGTCCAAAAGACGACAGGGGTTTTGGTGAAGTGTTAATGTTTTACCGTCATTTATAATGACTGCACGGGCCACTAGTTCGATTCATCTGTTACGTATTCCAGTTGTATTTTCCAGAGCAACTTTTAAATTATCGTGCCCGTTCTTGCAACCAAGGGGCAGGTTCCACGTGCGTATCACAGATACAATTGAATTAAAGAGCTACTCCATGACAGATAGGATAGGCCATAGGCCATACCCCCCCTCCCCATATAGGTCTATCGAATTTATTCCCTATCTAAAAGTAAAGAAACTGTGTCAAACAAGACACAAGTAAATAAACAAGACACAAACAAGCAAACAAGACCGGTTCACAGACTTCTAGTATAGTATAGATAGTAACGGAAATTCTAGATGTGGCGGCGACAATAAAATAGGCATAACGCAACAAACTTTATTTTCATTGTTGAATTTAACTTTTACATATGCTAAGACTCGCTACGAGCTTACAGAGACTATCTCGCGATGATCCTGGCGTAAAG
>LQNS02278000.1:360365-372015 GCA_001587735.2 Parhyale hawaiensis
AGTAACGGTAACGCCCCGTGCAATTTTGTGGCAGTAACGAGTAACGGTAACGCCCCGGTAATTTTACTGAAGTAACGAGTAACGGTAACGACCTCCGATATCATGTAACGGTGCCCATCACTGAATGTAGGCCGTAATATCGCCAATCGTAAAAAAAAGCACAGCAAAATGCGTGTCAAGCATGAGCAATTATCGCCCCGTAGCCCTAGTTGCGTCTTTATCAAAGTTAGTGCAACGTGTGCTTGAGAGCAGGATGTCAATGTATATGGACATTGCAGATAAGCACGGTCTTGAAGCTTAACACGGTATGGAAATAGCTTTTTAGCACTCAAACAGGTTATAAATTGTTTCGCTAACAGCAGCTCTTATGGGAATTTGTGTTTTCTAGACACTAAGCTTGCATTTCATAGAGTACACCACTACTTTGTTTAAGTATTTGTTGGAGAAACAAACACCTCTTAGGTTGTAAAAACATTGCAGGACTGATTCCCTGCTCAGTAATCCTTTGTATAATGGGAAGAAATGTCATCAGCGTTTAGCATTCCTAACGACATAAGACAAGGAGGCTTACTCTCCCCTATTTTCTTCAATATCTTTATTGACTGCACCTAAACCTTACTGAATGCAGCTGGGATAGGATGTCATATTAGCAATGAAGCAGTTAATCCCCGTATAGCTGTGCTGATGACGTGGTGCTCACGTTTCGCTATCCCTGTGGACTATAAGTTCAAATGCAAATTGTGAGAGCGAGGCGAATAAACTTTGAATTGAGTTTGATGCTGTGAAGACAGTGTATCTGCAGCTGAGTTAGGTCTAGATGTAAATTTATTTTCCCCGGCCATAAACATTCATTTCTCAATAGCTTAGAGCTCACGTATGTAAACAGTTCCTCTTACCTTGGTCATAAAATCACTGATAATATTCCTCACAACCCTGGCTACAGTAGAGAGAAATAAAAGTGAAAGCAAGACCACAGCGACATCTCCCTCGTTTGTCTGTAACTTAGAGACAAACTACATTCCTTTGTGTAGCGTGAAATGTTTCAGTGAGTGCTTAATAAACCTTGTTATCATTATTATTAGTGAAAACTGAACGAAATTTTTGACTAATCCATTGTTGTAATAACACATATGTTTTGTAGCGGCAACATCAGTTTCCTGTCCTAAGCGATTGCTCTCGGTATTGAAAATAGCAGTTGCCACAGAAATCATGAGATGTGTAATGAGCTATCGTACCATCGATTCTCTTAGTTCATATTTTTGTTGAATTTCTTCACGAAATTTTTGATGGGTATGGGAAGGCTCGCATGACAACAAAACGAAATCCTAAATTCAGAATCCACACCAGCCTAAACAGTCTAACTGATCTGCACACTACACTGAATACCCCTTGGCAGTCAAATGACAATAATAAGACAAATAAACAGTGGTACACTACATCTTATTTACTTCTTACTAAAACTACTAAAATTTCGAGAAGAGTCCTTGCGCTTGAGACGCGTTTAATTATCGCTAAGCTCCACCGAAAGAAGGATGTCTCATCTAAAGCTTTCATTGTACATCGCAGTGCCTGGCAAACTTCCTGCTGTCTCGCCAAGATTCAGGGAGAGTCGCAGTGCAAAACTTACTGACCTGCCCACCCATGCGCCTGTAGCAACGGCGTCAGCCAAATGCCTGCTTTGTCTGGGCAGGTGAATCGCAGTCACCGCAAGCGGGACGAGTTAAAGAAGATAGGCTGGTGATCGCCCCGGCATTGTGATTTGGGAGGTTGTTTTTTGCCGGGTCAGAGGTAACTGGGCGGCGGGGCGCTGGATGTTCGCCGGAAGTCATGCGACTCGGGGCTTTTGAACAATACCATGGACCGTCGGCCAAAGTAGTGTACCGACGTCCTTATGACGATTCATCACGGCAAGAACACGTAGATGTCTTGCAAAAGTCATCGTCTACCGATACTCTCAGCCAAATTGGAGTTGAAACAAAGCAGAAACGTGTTCGTAAAGCAACTCAGCGCCTTTGATTGGTGGGTGTGTTATATCGTAGATGGTACAGTTAATAGTTAACAGCATTTACGAATCACACTATTCACTATAGGAATATATATATCTGTATATTCGTATATGCGCAATCGTACACTCGTGCGACATTAGGGTATATATATATATATATATATAAATACCCGTCATGCCTCTAAGCAAATTCCGTGCAAAAATACGGTTCCCAATGAAAAAAAAAATCTTCCACGCCCGCCATGTATTAGATATCCTGGCACAACGTGCATACCATTACTAGTCATTTAATGGAGATAATCTAAGAATAATGGCTAATTCTACTAAGTCCGATTAAGAGAACAAAAGGATGCCTAATGATGCTGCGACATACAATATTCACGATGCGTCATTCAGCTTTGCACAGCATAAATACGTTGCGACAGCTTTTGGACTTACCTATTACTAATCCAATTTATTTCTACTTTGTGTTTAAAAGCGTGAGGCTGTCTAGATTGTAGGTAGACCTATTTTACTGTATGGTCAAGCACAAGTGCAACACATATAGGCCACCTATCCATCACACTTCCCTTAATTTTGGGATAAAACTTCCCATTTACGAGCCCTGCAATATGGGGACAATATATTTGCAGCTTTTTTATTTATATTCGATCTAGGCCATCGAAGCCAAATGGAAGGGGTACGGTGTACTTTGCCAGAAGCATTGATACCATCGTCAATCTTTTTCGTTCGTCTATCACACAGTTGTATGAAAACCTCCCAACTTTCCCTATATTCTCCACCGCAACAATTTTACACTCGCCTACTACACAGCTACAAAGAAATCGCACACTTTCCTACAGATTAGATTTGATAGCAGATAATAACTGACAGACTAACAGGTCCATTCCGAAAGCGGAACCGAGACCCAGCTAGGTTACGGTAATCTATGAGCTATTGCCATTATGTCAAGACTAAAATTAAATGAATAAGAAAATTTTTGCTATAAACCGGTGATGAAAACTATTTTGATCATTAAGATGTTGTTTTTTTTCAAAATGTACAAGGACTCTAAAATTCTAAGGTTGGAAGGGTCACAAAAAAACGTAAAATTTTAAAATTTGACATTTGTACTGACTATTGCACCGTTCACCATGTAGGCGCATGGAAGAAAATGATGGCGATGCTAGCACGCTACCTGCACGACTGCTCCTGCCCATATGCTCAAATACTCTCGTGCGAAACGTACGACAACTGCTACCAATGTAGCTCGATGCACATTGAGCATAACTGAATTTATACACGAGAGATTTTTGCATATCAGCAGGGAGCTGATCTTTTTAAGGAAAAAATGTTTTTATTGAAAAGCTATTACTTAAGATGATTCTAAAATCTATATTACTAAAATAAATAGATAATAATAAACGCTATTTTTGCTCACGTTTTTTGACTTAGTGCTAGAGTATGGAATTGAAAAGAAAAACTGTTCCTTTTCACTGTCTCGTCTTAAAATGTTTTGGTATTGTGAGGAAAGGAATACGTTGATGATTGATTGAATAAGATAATCTGTGAAAACGTTATTTGAGAAAAAAGATCTGGGGAAAGTGAATTCGTCAAGCAAAATTTTGAAACTTGAGCAAGTCTTATAGATACGAAATAGTAAGGTTTTGATTAGAAGGTAAAGGGATTAGACTGTTTCGCTTATAGCAGGCTAATTAAACACACCTTTAGATTTGACTATTATAATTGAGCCTAGCCATGACTTCACTACACAGTTTTATCTAGAACTATACGGGTGAGTTTGCGCTTGTCATGCTAAAAATTGTTTGTGAGCACACTATGTTTGTTATATGAATATTTTTGTCTGTTACTTGATGCTTCTAATGTTATGGAATATGTTTGTGAGCGCGATATTTTCTTGACTTGCTGACACGAAGGCTCATTCGGTTTACGTAACTTGCTGAATTGTTATTCCTGTAGTCCTTGCTATGCATGCCGGAAAACTAGCTTTTGCAATGTTGATAGCATAATGCGAAGTTACAGTAGACATTGCCCATTCGCATCATTCAATATCAGTAGCTTACACAAAGAAAGATGTGCCACTTGAAGGTTGTTTCATAACTTCATGCACAACTTAGCATCGAGAAGATAGAATTTAATCTGGCAGTCATTCTCCTTAAAGAAAAACACGATGAAGATACTCCTAAGAGCGGCAGCAGAAAAATATTAGAATACAGTGCCGGAATAGTTTTATTATTTCCATCTTTAACCCAATAATGTCTATCATTTTTTTAACCCACCAGAGCTGGGATTCGGTAGATTTCATCACTTATGCTGATTTGGCCACGCCAGCGTCCAGAGAAGAATTCAGTGTCTGCGTCAGAAGGCGAGTATCCAACTCACCTTCTGACGCAGTAGCGGAATTCTCTCGACGCTGGAGTAGCCAGATCAGCACGAGTGATCAAATCTACCGAATCTCAGCTCTGGAGCCCACTAATGGCAAGCAGAGAACTGGGATTCATCACCAGAAATTTTGAATACAAGTTCAAGGAAGTCGTCCATTTGTACAAGGCATTAGTGCAGGCACACCAAGCATTTGCTGTTCAATTCTGGTGGCCACAACTCTGTAAGGATATCGCTAACATGGAAAGAGCCCAACGCAGAGCAACGAAATTGATACCTTAGCTTTGAAACAAGCCGTAGGAATGTCGTCTAAAAGAACTGGGTCTGATCTCTCTCGAGGAAAGACGACTCAGGGGGTAAATAATAGAAACATTCAAGTATTGGAATGGCTTCAACGACGTACCTACAATGGGACTCTTGGAAAGAGACCTCAATGATCGCTTGCAAAACAACAGTTAAAAACTCAAGCATATAGCTCAAAGAACGACCTTAAATCAACAGTTCTTTCCGTATTTCATAGTCATCATTTGAAATACACTCCCTTCCGATGTTGTCGCTTTGGCAGGGATTCTTCCCCCATTTTTTCTCTTTTCTCCAGTCCTCTATATCCTACTAACATAATGGCAATAGCTCACAGAGGGCCGGGCGTAAATTCCAGTGTCTCTTTGAGAATGGGCCAATTTGTTCGTCAACTGCCACCTATCTAATCTAATTATTTATTGGCCTGGAAATCGATGAGACACAACGGAGTAGATGCATCAATATTTTGGGTAACAACGGGAGAACTACTTATAGTCATTTCTTTTACTTTAATAAAGAGCACCTTTTGATTGTATTCCGTCACATCAACGTTAGCCAATCCGTCCTATGTGAGACAGATGGACGGACAGTGCAGGCACCCTGTCAAGTTTCGTTGTACGGAGAAGCGCTCAAATGCTGAGTATTCTGTTGC
This sequence comes from Parhyale hawaiensis, assembly GCA_001587735.2. Lineage (NCBI taxonomy): Eukaryota > Metazoa > Arthropoda > Malacostraca > Amphipoda > Hyalidae > Parhyale > Parhyale hawaiensis. The sequence goes on from LQNS02278000.1 coordinate 365,705, forward strand.
ATGCTCGACATGTGTCCTGTCAAAATGGTAGAGGATTTTAATAATACCTAAATGCAATTCCAGCAGTATCAATGATTGAAAAGAAAAATAATGACGACAGTAAATATTTATTATTTCACCAGTAGTGAATACCCTAACAGAGTTTTCTATTAACAATTAAATCTCGAATATATTTGTGCACGTAGCATGAAAAACCGGAATACTAGCACGTACCGAGGGTCAATTTGAGAACATTCCTAATATCCCTGACCTCACGATGCCGAAGTATTCCAATGAAATTCCTTGTTGCATGCGTTCAGAATCGTAAAAGCTTCTGCGGCACCAGACGGAGACACTGCTGACCCCTCGGCCCCCGACAGGCCCAACCCATTACTCCTTTTGACTCCGCGTCCTGCCGATAATTTAATCTGCTATTTACTTTTACAGCTGACTATTTTGAATATTAACTGAATCATTTTTTCAAATTTATTTTAATGTTCTTACCATGTCATTTAAAAAATGCATACCAGTATTATTAGAAATACTGTAATTTTAGAAATAATTTGATGCGTGTAGGTGTTTCATGGTCCAGTTTGGGGTGTCATCGCAGCAGACACTGCAGTCAGAAGAACGTATTTCGTCATTAATGAAAAACAGCTTTTGTTATATTATATCTTACACGCACGTAGTGAGTCTCGGATTTATACGACCACGCAGCTCGCTATTGTATTTGAAGTTTCGTTTCCTCTCTTCAGGTGAATTAGTTTGCGTTTTTTATGCGATTAGGTGCATCATCGGCCTTACTTCTAAACCGAAACACGTAAGTGCATCATCAATGTGCATCATGAAACTCTTCTATGCATCATTATGATGCACTTGAACTAACTTCACTGTTATGACAATAATCATTCATATCTCGCGTACAGTGAATACAGTAAACATAGATTTCATTTTGCTCGATTATTCTACAATTTTAAACCTTGGAAACGAATAGCGTGTTAAACAGGAGGTGAAGTCTGTGCTGCATGCGGAGGAATAAAAAATCTCTCACCGGCTGACTTCGATTTTCGGATTTTCACAGCGCTGGCTTCTATTTATTTCAATATCTCAGCTATCGCATTCTACAGTGAATGCAAAAGAAGCACCTTATTAGGTATATTTACTGTACTCAAGCTATTACGTGCTTGCCTTAAAGTTACAGTTAAGTTTGTGCAAGTGGGTCATTATAATGCTGCTTTAATGCACTTATATATTTATGATGCACTTGCATGTTTTAGGTTAGTAATGAATAGAATTTTGATGTATCTAAGGGGATCAAAGGAAGCTAAAATTTCTCCCACTGTAGTTATTTTTACTATTTTGAATAGGCGGAGAATATTTTTTTTAAATCCACACGTATATGAACTTCCGACGTCACAGAATCTGAAACGTTTCTTCTCAGAGATTTTGTCCGATTAGGAGCGTTTATATACGTCGGCAAAGAACAAGATGAGGAAGATGGATAGCGTGATGATGACCCCTTGATTAGGTCCGAAGGAGATGAGTGTTGATCAATAAATAGCGGATTGCCTGACTGGCCAACTGATCGTGAGGAAACACTCGCCGATTGGAGGGCGAGTAAGGTACGCGTGAGGTGAGCGCAGCTCCTCTGAGCTCTTCCTCCGTTTGGGCGAGTCCAGCTGCAGCGGCAGTTGTTCATACGACGCTGAGGTGGAAGGTAGTTCGATGTTCGTCTCTCTAACTGACGTGTCATGGGCGGACACTGGTTCAACAAACTGCTCCAAGTAACGAAAGTGTAGAGTATTGTTGCAGCTTGCTGCTATTACCAAGTGCTTGTAACCACGTTGTGGTGATGCCAAAGTGACGACGACGGTGCAGAAAATGCGGAAGTTGATGGCCATGGAATTGTGTTGTAAGCAACGCGGTGCGCAGCGCTTAGTGACAACGTGCTGACTATTGCCTGACCCCATGAGGTTATATTAGCAGTGACCTGACTGCATGGTGCCTGGCTGTCCCAATATTAACATATCGATTCGTCTGGTGCATGCAGACACCAACTTCACTTGAGAGAGGTGCGCAATATCTTGTGGTTGAGTTCAGGTTATCTTCAGCCATACAACCCAGTCCGTATTGCTGGCCAATACTCACATAAACCTAGGTGTACTTCTTAACCCTTTACCATGTACTACTAACTGTTCTTCCTAAAGGAGGCTTAAAACAACACTGTCAATACAAGAAGCGAACGCTTAAATTGGGGTAATGGCCTGCAAGCAGTGTGCAGTAATTAAAATAAAGTGCACAGTATATTAAGTGCTCCAGCTTTCCCTTTCTTATAATATTTATAGCTCCGGTGTTATGCGACTAGCACAATCTGCTGTGCTCCTTCGCGACACCAGCAACGGTAGAGCGAGGTACGATGCAGAGCTTCCCTTTGTTAGCCGCCACCGTCCCAGAAATTCGGCCAATGATTTGCTCGCCCGTTAAGGCGCTATCCACCATTTAATTGTTCCTTTACATTGCTGGGACACATTAATGAAAATTGCTGCTGAAGTACCAGGTCACCAGGGGTAAGTTGTCCAATAGCCTGCCGCTGCGGTTACAAATGATGCAAGTGCAGCCATGCGCGTATTTTAGAGCTGCTCGCCATGTGTGCCGCACCGAGTGGCTACTAGCTCTTGACATTTTTTATCGGCTTCGTTAACTGTACGGTTTGCTAATTTCAATTCTGATAAGATAATAATGTTGCTGCTCAGATGCTGTCGTTACTGCAATAATGGAAGTGCCGCCTTATGCTGCATGGCACCAAGGTACATTCAGGAAGATGCTCCCGAAGCCGTAGGAATCACATCACCTCCTGAAATTTTCAGGATTCTCAATACATCCGGTTCTTCCAGTTTTACCCTTACGCTCACTATGAATTCAATGTGAGAATATATCCGTACATGTATAATGAAGTTACTGTAACGTCATTGCGATCACCGCATGAATATTGTTACAAAAATTACACGACTAGGGCATAATCTTCATATTTTTACATTTCATTTTCTGCTAGGATTCAAGCTTCTGTTCTGCGTTTGAAGCTTAAAATATTTTCCCAAAAGGGCAAAAAGCAAAGTGCAAGCTTGGCACAATAAAAGCAGAGAAGTAGAACTGGCTCTGCCTAGTCCAGCTGCACTGCACCAGCCTTGCAGGGGCCGTGACAGGCTGGCAGGGTGTGGTGGTGTTTGCATGACATTCATGTGGTGCTTCCGTGTGTGTGGGTGTGCGGCTGTACTGTGCAGCTCACACTTCATTGAAAAATGCTAGCAGTTGTTGAACTTAGAGCATAATGGTATAAGAACTGTAACTAATGTGTTTGGTTGTCGCAACTTCTGCAGGAGGTCTGATGAAATAGGATGTGAATGCATGACATTGGAGTCATTGTTAAGTACCTCCGTTAAGAAGGTTATGTATTTGTCAAGGTTAGGTAGGCTGTTAGTTTGTCTGTTTATCTATCTCTTAACAACATACTTAAAAAGTCATTGATGGATCTTAATCTTCTTTAAAGGAATTGTTAGGGATGCTACGAGGAAGATCATTAACTTTTGGTGATAATCGACGAGTCTGTTTGGCAATTTTTCTGTCAGCCATTCTGTCTTTTAGCATTGTGTTGCTTGAAGAAGGTCTGGGCTCCTAGCGCAACTGTGGTACAAGTTTGCTTATTCATTCAGAAGTAATGTTACTGCTGGTTTAAACTTAATGTTGTTGTACAGTACTGAATTTGCTGCCTGCACTCGGCTGGAGCAAAAAATAGGATGTAAAGTGAGTAGCGGAGTTTTCTATTCATATTTCGTATTTAAAAATTTTGAGAACATCAAGTGGGGCTCCGTCATAAAGCCTGTGCTTAGTGCACGAAAGTGAGTAATGACCAGTTTCATGTTATAATAACCTAAATACTTCTATTTGTGACTCTAGTTAGTGTCCCAAATAGCTGTATTAGCTGTAAATACTTCTGACATGTAATAGCTTTCCAAATACAATGAAAAATGCGGAACTGAAATTTCCTGTACACTCTTCCCATCTCTTGAATTCGTATATGTCATTTCTGCCGTAACGTATAATGTCTGAGCAAAAAATATTCATGCAATGCATCCGCTGCCTCCAAATTACAAGCCGAATTTCTGGTTAGGTAAGCGTTCTCAACAACGTAAATTAAATATGGATACCGCTGTCCGCAGAGTTTTCTCTTTGCGAAGTTCTCATTAGATGCTCTCTATAGCGATTAAGTTTGCTGCTTACGCTCTAGCGTGATAAATACGTTGTATTTTCACTTTATTTACAGTATCAGGAGACTAAGATAATGAAAAATTCTCGATATTAATGTAGGATACTAGGTAAAGAAATAAATCAAATAAGTAGATTTTATTAGATAAAGGTAAAAGGTAAAGGTAAAGTCAACTTGACCGTACCCCCAACTGGGAAACCCGCATGCACTGGTTTGTGCTGCAGATATAGACCAACAGGCCCCAGAAGAGCATACGGCTGCAATCGACCACAGATGTCTAGAGCTATGGCGCCAGTGGCGGAAGACTCCATGCGACAATATCTGCGACCCCCCAACCCTCCCCATTGCTAACGAAGGTCAGTAACCCGCAGCAGTATGCAAACCGGATGCTGACCGATCACACAAGCACGCTAAGAAGATGCCCAGCTGGGAACTGGGCACGAACCAGCGACCTTGAGAGTCGACGTCAGACGCTCTAGCCTACCGCTACTGCGGGTGCACATATAGGGACGTGGTATATCAAACACAAAGACAGGCTATTACCATCGTTACAAACTACACTGTATTTCGGCTTATTGTTTGGCGCCTGTTTGGTAACAGCACGCGCTGCCAGCGGCTGTGTATATTAATTTTCAGCCAGAGCAATTGCGGATCACTTTGAGTAAGGTGTAATCTGATTTTTCTATACTAATCTGGAGACAAAGAGCGCATTTCCTTGTGCTGATTTTCAGGCAGTCACTATGCATATGAACAAATATCAGACATGTAGTAGTATACTTTAGCACATTCATCAACAGACGAAATATGTCATTATGGGCTACCCGTTGGCGTCCAATAGACTTCTGCCTCAAATTCGACCAAAACGAGTTAGAGGACAGGGAAAGCATTACCTGCGACAGAAGTACGATAATATAAATCTCAGAAAAAGATAATGACAGATGCATGCAATATTGGCGCATAATGCCACCTGAGGAGTATGGTTAAGAAGCTGAAAATTAAGCTTTGGTTCAGTCTTCATTTTACAATTAGAAGCAAAAATGTTAGCGAGCGAAATTCCATTTGACCCGCTCGCACCTGTAGGCAAGTTTACGATCTGCAGAAACAGCATCCTAACTGCGTGTAGTGCCGTGGCAGAAGTCTAAGAGTACTAGTAGGATTGCTTCTTTAGAGTTACGCAGGTTCCCACTGACACAGCAGGCGATGCAATGCAAATTTTGAAGGGAGGCATGGCGCCTGTGAGTGATAGTGTGTCGCACGATCTGGGTTGCATCGGTGGGGACATTAGATTGCTGTTCCCGATGCTAATTTTTCAGGCAACAAACTTGCAGCGTCGCACGTCGCTTGTTGCTTCGCTGGGGGCCTGGACCTTAGAGTTCAGTCGCCGGTCACGCCACCGAAAAAAAAACACCACAATATCAGTACACAAGCGTTAAGCGACTACTTCTCTCAATGCTGGCATGGCACAGTTTAGCTCACTCTTGACCAGTCTTTGAGGGCTAGTGACAAATTTAATGTCGGTATATTAATGGTAAATTTTGTAGGCGGTGTTGCCAGCTCGAGTGGCGGGACCCAATAGAGGAACCTGACACCGCGGTAGTAGCTCGCTGAAGCTGGGCAGCTGTTGGCTATCGCCACCACAGTTCTTCCATAGTAAATATTTACTCGTGCATGAAGCGCCAGGACCATTCAGCTACCTCTGAATGCAAATTTTTTAAAAGATTTAAAAATTTCACTGAGAATCACGTATTTTACCAAAATTTTCATTGACTTTATGTAGCTTATTGCAATTAGACATCCGTATCATTTGTGACAATTTGATACGTGAAATATACACATGCAGGTGAGTAAAAATTTCGCACATACCGACATTGGTTCGAAGCAAAAGGTAACATTCAAGATCTTAACTCACCCGTATAGATTTCTGCTTATACGCAGTCACTATTGCGGTACCTTTGATACCTTTGATGATACTTCGGACGAGGTCCAGGCGACGTTATGCACGCCGCCCATCTTGTGCAGAGGTGATGCTGCAGTCCGTGACCAGCGGGGTGGCTAACAACGAGTTATC
>LQNS02278000.1:386906-414256 GCA_001587735.2 Parhyale hawaiensis
TTTTAAGGTCTCTAAGACCTGGACACCGGATGGTTGACCCCAGACAGGCTAAAGTGGGTGAGAGCCACCCGCCCACGGGGGCAAGAGGCTAGTGGAAGTTGAACTTCCAGTAGGCTCTAAACATTCCAGCTTTTAGAAATTTGCTCCATTTTACGCATTCGATATTTTTCTAGGCAGGAAACACGTAATATTTAGGTTATTGTTTAAAGAACTACTGCAGCTTTGAGAAAAAGTTCCAGATGGCCAGACAGACAAGGAAGCGTTTTACCTTTACATTGAGAGTCTTCGGCAGAAGTTCAGGTGACGTTGCTCACGTCACCCAACGAGTAATAATAAAGTCCCAAACTTGAAATGATTCATAGTTAATACGTACATGCACGTGTTACTCTGTGCTGAGACGAAAGTACAGTGCAATACTTCATGAACACCGTAACGCATACAGTGTGCAACTCTAGCATGCGCACATGACTATTCTATATCGAAGGTAGCTTCCATCAGGACAGGCCCATCAAGATAAGTTACTCTCAATAGCTCTGCCTTATCCGCAACTTCCGCCATTTGCGGAGGTTTCGCCACTTTGGGTCAAGTTTTAAACATCAGTCCCTAATGATATCAGCTTAACTAGATGTACTTGTCTCAGTCGATGACTCCTTAACTTATCTGAGGATTTCATAGACAACTTTCTCGCATCTCCTTCATATATTTAGCAGTGGATATAAGTATCGACAGCGGGTAGATTATTCGTAGGCACGTAGTAGACCAGCGCGTTACCGACATAAAGTCTGCTAAACAAATGATGGGAAGAGGACAATGGACTCTCTCTTCTATATATTTGATACTGCTCGTGTCAAATATCGCCTATCACACTTTCATTGTTAGAGTTCTTATCAGGTATGATTCATTGGGTGCCAGGATCAGTTTCGAGAATGAATGAGAACGAATGAATCGCTAGCAAAGTCATGTAGTCCTTCATTTCAGCAACAGACAGAACACATGTAATATTTTAGGCACGCAATCAAATTACTGTCAATATGTTGCGCTGACTGGGAATAGCATTCATCCAACTGTCAATCAAACTTGTGTGAAAGTCAATAGAGAGGAGTTGCTCTTTCTTAAGTTGTACCGTTACTTCCCCGGTATTTGGTTGTTTACTGCTTATTTACAAAATACTTTTCCTCATTAAAAATTTAAAAGCACAGAAAAAATTGCTAGCAATCATTTAACTGAGAACGTTTTGGAGTCCAGCTCCATTGTCAGTTCAACTTCGGATGAGAAATGAAACATATGAATTAAGAGTGACAGGTAGAAAGCGCTAAAGAATCAGACTGTAATATGTTGGTTAAATGCATAGTACAAACTTTACTCTTGTTTATGATTAGAAATCTTTTAAGGTCATACATGTATTCAATAGAAGAGAACGCTGGGCCTTCTTTTGTCAGGGGGAGCCGCCCCCTCTTAGGGAACTCCGTAGGCTAAATTAGCCGTAGCTAGGCATTCAGGACGTCCATCGTTTGTTTCCTTTTAATTTAAATGCGCTTACTTATGACTCGCACTGTTCTTCTTCTTCTTTTTTCTGGACTTACTACGTTCATGCGGGTTGATCTAGCGTGGGAATATTGCATACCTCTGTGGCTGGTTTTCGCGTATGAAAACGCTAGTTTCAGTGAATATGGATGCTTGAGATAAAGATAGATTTTTATCTATACCGGCGGCCTCCAAAGTATGGCCCGCAATATCAGTTTATCAGACGAGCCAATGGTACCCGAATTTGTCCGATGAAGCACATGAAACATGAGCATTTGCGTTATAATGTAGGTCTTCCTTAGATCCTTCGTTTTGGCTTACTAGTACTGAACAGGAATGTTGTACGGGTGGTGCTCGTCATTCCTCCGAGTATCCGGCCGACTGCCACAAAAGTTTTGGCGACTCGGGTCTAAATCAATGAAAGAGAGAGTGGAGGAGAAAGAAAACAAAGCTCCCTCTCGTAAACTGTTGTCACGTGTGGTGACGTGATCTGTTTCGTGTAAGGTAATAACAGTGGTTGTCTGTAGGACAGTTGAAAAGGAAAAAAATGGGCAACATCGGTACAAGCTTGCGATGCGTCTCATCATGAAAGATACGTGGGGGATCTTAAGTACTGCAACGTATTCAATAGTTGTCATTAATAACAAGTGAATCATTTTCTTGCTGATGCCAAAAGTATAATTAGAAAAAGTATGAAACTTTTCTTCGTAAACTCACTTCGTGCTGTTCCTTATCTGTGTATGCTCAAGTCGCCATGTAACAGTATGCCTGTGATATCTGTAACTTTAATCATAGACCGCAACACTACTTGACTCTTATGGCCAAGTGGCCTCTGACGCTGGCGGCCAAAATGGGATTTTCCCAGGAGTTATTATGAACATGCCCAGACACGGTCATGCAGGCAAGCACCCAAGTGCGTCCCCGCTGTATCCAAGATGCCTTCTCCGCAAGAAAAATGTTGGGTACCTTATATTTTTTTTCTTCAGTATTAGATAGGGGGAAAAGAATAGCTCTTGAGAAAATCCCATTTTTCCGTTATCGACTTTTGGCCGCCAGCGTCAGACTCAAGAGTCAAGTACTGTTGCGGTCTATGCTTGAATCAACAATGAGGACTGAGACGTGTCCTTAGAACGTGACATGGGATGGCCTGTATCATCTCATTGCTAAGCAACTCTTATCTTAGATATGCAGACATACAGCACCATCACGTGCATTATTCACTTAAGACATTAAGTCATGCTCGCTGACAGTACATGGTTAAAGCTTTAACATTTATCTCTTAGCACTAATCTACACCTGTAAATACTTATTACATATAGTTGTTTGGAAAAATACTCTTGCTAAGTGCCATAAAGACCTGCTTAATTTATCGGCACTGCATTCCGTAACAAAAGTTCTCGGAATTTTGTGCTGTACATAAAAAAGCATTTTAAGGGTTTACCGAGGGCAGCCTCATCTGCAGGGGGGCCATTACTGCACAGCGGGAAGTAAACAGTCCCATTGGCGGGAGGATGGAGGGAGCTGAACTGGAGAGCCTGGCAAGACAGGGAGGTCCAGAGGCACTGAGACTTCAATAATCGAGTGGCGGCATACAAATGGCATTCATTACACTGAGAACTTCCGCTTAATTATATAGCATGGTGGTCTTGGTTCATTGATGCGACACAAGAAGCTAGGGAAATTGTCGTACTCTATTTCAGCAGAGTGTACTTCAGAGTGTACCTATCTTGAATACTAGTGTGCCACAGTACTTATAAGCCAGTGTCTTGTCCGTGATAATCTAAAGCGCTAGCGTTTGCTACAGCGTAATGCCGTGATTATTAATGCAAGAGTGGCCCGCACGCTACAGGGTTGTGCCAAGGTTGTGTCACTGCAAGAGTGGCCCGTTCACGGCACCGAACACAACATCAGGTGTGGTGTGCGCGCACAGGTGCGCAGCAGCAAATGTTTGGCATCGTTTCCCGGCAACGGTGAGTGCCGGCGCTGGCTCAGCCCGTGTCCTGTGGTCCCTCATAAAAAAATCAGCCGTGACAGCCACACCTCAGTGATCGTCTGCCCGGGCCCCCTGTGGGCAAGCGGTCCCCTGCGGGCAGCCGGCCCCCTGTGGGCAGGCGGTCCACTTTAAGTTTGCTGCAGCTGTGCATGACTGTCGTGCTGTATGGGCACACTGCAGCTGTGCGTGACTGTGGCTCTATATGGGCACACTGCAGCTGTGCGTGACTGTGGCTCTATATGGGCACACTGCAGCTGTGCGTGACTGCAGTACAGTGTCCGTGCCCTGCAGCAGTGCATGACTGCAGTGCTGTGTGAACACAGCGCCGGTACAAGATCGTAGGGTCATACGATAGCAGAAGACATGCGCATGGCAGCTGCTGGTGCTGAGGCACTCTCTGCAAGCGAGCAGAAATATGAACTACAGTCTTATATGAACGTCCCATCTCAGGCTACAAGTTGTGTGAAAGTAGCAAAATTTGTAATCGATATAGCCTAGGTATTTACTGTAGGTATATCGTACATAGGTGACGCTTGGATGTGGTGAGCGCTTACAGACATCCACGTGACACTGTATTAAGCAGGCAACTTTCACGGTCAGCCACACGACTCTGTATTAAGCAGGCCACTCTCACACGTAGCCACACAACACTGCATTAGTGGGCCACGCTCTCGGACAGCCACACGACATTGTACTGAGCGGGCCACCCTCACACGCAGCCACACGACACGGCAGTAAGTGGCCACTCTCACGCCACACGCAACATCCACTCACAGCTGTGGCAGGCCTGGCAGCCTCACGCAACAGGAAGCCCTCACGCCACTCCCAGTAACAGGCTTTGGTGAGGCATGAAATCTCGTTGTGAATATTTCCTCATGGTGAACTGCTATGTGTCTTAACTGTTCAAAAATGCACCCAACATTTTACCGAAACAATTAAAAGTCAGTTCCTGTAGAAATAGTACCACTTTACACGTGGCGTTCAACTTCATGGAACTGAATCAAATAAACATTAATTTTCGTATAGCAACAGCAGCCTTTACCCAGCTCACAGCTGTTTGCTGTGGGAACCAAATCCTTTAAAGTTGGCCTTGTCCATCTAAAAACTTTATCGACGTTTCAGTGACTATGACGATATTGTATGCCCATGTTAAATGCATAGTTTGCAGTTATTTTCATACTTTACACTACATGCGTGAACATTAGATGACAGGTTTCCACCATCTTACAAATATTCTTCAGTATCAACCTTTTTTTTCTTTTTTTATCTTTTATCCCTAACCCGACGGACCGATAACGGGTGTCTCGTGCGAATAGCATTGTTCCCAATGTAAAGAACAGTTGACACTCGGCCGTATGTGTAGGGTTAAACTGTTATTTCTTAGATTTGCTGGGCTTGACTTCCATATTCAAATGGTAGAACTGACATCACATTCACCTCTGAGAACTGTAAGTTACCTTACCAATAGTTTCATTGTCATAATATATAATTTCGAGAATTTTGGAGTGATATGCACGTCGACTGTGTGTCAGGGCCTAAGCTTCAGTTTTACTTGCTTCATATTATGCATTGGCAAAATTCATGTCATGCCATGGAGACTTTTAGAACAGCAAACTTCCCCAGCTAGGGTAAGAAATGTACTGACATGTCTCCTAACTTCGTTCATTTCGAAATAGTAACTAAAATAATTTTAAGGTTCCGTAGTAATATCTCGTCATTTTGAACAGCCGAGGTGCGCAGAGGGGACAGTTCTGCTGCTGGGGACGATAAGAAGGACTGTGAAGGGGCGGGGTGAGAGTACCTAAGTCTAGCGGCCTTGGGATGACATTTTGCATGAGCAAAATTAAATAAGAAATGAAAGCGAAAATTAAATAAGGCTTCTGCTTCCATGTATGAGAGGGGCGCTAAGAACCCACGTAGAGATCAATAGGGCGCGAGACTACTAAAGTTGGAGAATGACGCCACTCTACTGAAGTATTTTTGATCGCTACGAACTCTAATAAAGAGATAATGAACCGTCAATATTTGTGTCGGTATAGGTGACTAACGCATTTCAAGCTCACTAGACTCGTTCATACACAGTAAGAAATCTAACTAAATGGCATGCAATTTTAATCTAAGGGTTGAACCCTGAAATGTTCAAAAAGAGACATGTCGTTTTAGCCGCCAGTCTAGGGTAAGAAATTGTCCTGTGGTGGCAGGGGCGCGGAGACCTCATGAATATATTGTGCGCGCTTGATGGATTTCCGCGATCGATCGATCGCGCTGCGCAATCGGTGGATGTTGTAGGTATTAGGCCGTAATTTCGGGTAAGTTGGACTATATTCGGGTTTAATGTCGGGTAGGTTAGGGGAGGCAAGGACTGTTTTTTTTTTTTTCATTTTAAAATTTGAAAAATCCACCGATCGCGCAAATCCATCAGACGCGCACAATACATATACCATCGATTGGCGCTGCAAAAGCTAAGCTCACTAGGGGCTTAGCTTAGGCAGAACTGCAGACGGAATACTTGGTTTCGCCAACCGCCTCGCTTAGCAAGTTTTGCAAGCAAACCAGTTATGCTTGAGACGAATGGAAATGCCATTTTATGAAAAAGAATAACATTTTTTAGCCGTCTCAACGGTAATCGATTCTCGTTCAACAGGCGAAGCGAGATTTGAACTTAATATCGAATCGAATCGATTCCAAAAAGTGAGACCAACATTCTTATATGAAATACCGGGCAAGTCTTACCTAATGAGCTTAGCTTAAATTAGTTGTGCCGTGCTAATCGATGACGTCATTATCTCTTAGTCAAGGACAGTCATGGTAAATTTTTTAGTTGGGCTAAGTAAGAAGTAGACACTTTGTTGTAAGTGCATGAGCATCATCGGCATCGATAGCAGTACCGCTTCGTCACCAACTCTATAATACAAACGGAGCGCGTGTCATCATTTTTTATGCCTAAATTTCCCAGTGCTGTTAATTTCACTGTACTTCCTGCCACATTCTCACTTAAATGTCAGGCACCATTTGCACGTAGACCGTCGGCGGATGACGTATCTGCGCGCATGATGTTCATTTTACCTAGTGGATAACCTCTATTTCCAACAGTCCATGACATTATATCCTTAAGTCTATTTCTATTTCGTATCTGCCCGGCTTAGTTTCCCGGGGGCATTCCGCTACTGTGGAAAGCAAGAGGAATTTTCGTTGCTCCGGCACAAGCAAAACTTGGACACGTCTCTCTGCAATCCATTTAGTCTGCAGATCTGAAGATTTCAAAATGCCCTCAGATGACTCTGTTGGGCTTGCTGCGGTCCACAAAACTTGCACTGTCTGGTTTTGGGGCTTACGAACTCCGCTGAAGCTAAGTCTAAAAATGGAGCCCGCAACGGCGAAATGGACGAGTATTTGTCCGTCAAAGACGTTCGCAAGAGATGTTCTTCATCTGCATCTGTGAAAAATTGGAATTCATTATCCTCATCTAAGAAAAAGTGTAAATACGCCGGCAAACATACATGCACCCTATCCGAGTATGTGCTGAAAAACGAGCGTGGTGAGCGCAGACCAGCCCAGGATCCAGTTTTTCAAATGGTGTATGCGTTACATAATAGCAGTTTTGGTAGACACTTCAAATGAACATGATATGATAGTATGTCCCTGAAACGTAACAACTCGCTATTACCATAATCTCTTATGATATGAGATGGGAGCGCTCTAAGCAACAGTTTATCAGGTAAAAGACAACTTACCTCAGTAGAGAAACCAACAGACTGTTCAGTCGCATTCGGCAGATTGAGGATCAAATGCAAGCGGAATTAAATCTGTCAATGAGGTTTAATAGGCAATTGAAACACCTTGAAATCTGTAACCAAAATAAATTGATGTCTAGTAGAGTCAAGCCTGTTTCTTACTCACGTACGTGTTCCTTATGACTGACGTTTGTTTAGCTCCATCACTGCTGATGTTATCTAAGTTTCCATTGCTAATTTTTATCCCCAAAAAGCAGAACGCTGATTTTTTTTTCTAAGCAGTTTCATTGTATGTCGTTGGAAGGAGGAACTTTCAGCTTTTATAATTCAGTTGGCTACCACACAAGATAAGGAAAGAGTATTTTCTTCAGGAGTTTTCGTATATAGAGATTATTGCGAGTAGTGGTTTCAGTAGATAAAGCGTTACTGTATGTTCTTTCACTAGGAGAGAAAAATACGAAAAATTTTCTCTCAAAATACGAAAAATTTTCTCATAGAATACAAAGAAATTGCTATTATTGGAAAATAGAGCTATCTATCGCAACCGATAATTTTACCTGTTTGTAAAGTGTTACTTCCGCGAGTGAATGTATTTTTTGTCGAAGCTTGTCTGTCGGTCTCTTTGTTAATTTGCTTGCTTTCTTGTCTGTTGCTAAAATAATTCAAAAAGTTGTGAATATGTCTGTATGAAATTTACAGGGAATGTTAACTATGTTATGAGGAGCAAATGATTAATTTTGGGGGAAGATCCGTCCAACCGTTTGTTTTGTTGGTCTACCTCTTTTTGGTAACATGAATTAAACAGTTCATAACGGTTTTCATCATCCGCCTTTAGTAGCAGCAGACTAGAGCGTCTGACTTTGACTCTCAAGGCCGCAGGCTCGAACCTCGATCTCAGCTAGGCAATATCTTGGCGGCACTTGGTGTGATCGGTCAGCACCCGGCCTGCATACTGACTTTCTCCAGCAAAGTGGAGGATTGAGGGTCGAAGATATTGTCGTGTGGAGGCTTCCTTTACTGGCGCTATAGCTCTAGACAATCTGTGGTCGACTGCAGCCGTATAATTCTCTGGGGCCTGTTGGTCTATATCTGCATCACAAACCAGTGCATTCGGGTCTCCCAGCTGTGGGTACGGTCAAGTTGATTTTACCTTTATCTTTAGCTTCAGGAAATTTACAGGATGTGTTAGAAATGTTAGAAAGTGCAGTTGAGCAAGTTTTTGTGATGATCTGTCTGTTTATTTTTCTCTATGATTGTTATGTTTGTCAGAGCATAACTCAAAAAGTTATGGATAGATTTTCGTGAAATTTACAGGAATTGTTAGAAAATTTAAAACCCAAAATGAACTAATTTTGGTGTTAATCGGTACCTCTGTTTGTTCTAGTATGTGTTAGTGATTGTCACAATATAACTCAAAAAGTTACGGACGGATCTTTAAGAAAATTACTGGAATGATTAAGAGGCTTAATTAAATGGTCAAAGTTTGGTGTCGATAGCAAGTATATCCTAGCTCCAGGATCAATATCAGTGTTTCCTTGAAACTGCTTTGCTCGGTATAGCTTCTCTCAGAGTGCTTCTCTGGATACTTATTAGCACGATAAGCCTGGTTTAATCTAACGATTAATAGCTCTAATGAATTACTAACACGCGGAAAAGTGTCGACAGAAAACCCACGAGCGACCTAAATAAAATGTCCGTTTTTCTGCAACCGGTGAATTATCGTCCAAATATTTGCAAGTAGCCTCTTCCAACAACAGAATCTAAACTAATTTTAGGTGTTGTTGGTCAAATTTTCCAGGCGTAACTGATTGGCAATTAATGCTTGGACATGGATCCAACGTGGTTAACTGAAAGCTCAAAATTAAGTTTTTAGACACACTAAAATTCATCGAATGAGATAATCTTAAGTCTTTCGCAACCAATATAAATAAATTACAACCGTCATTATGCACTGACGTACTCTAATTGCAGTGAACAAATTAAAAGATGCGGTAAACGTTCTTTGCCTCTGCCTTACTAGACACCGGAACACAGAAGAAATGTGCTGCAATTTTCTTTCGACAACAGCAATTTTTCTTACTTCAGGCTGAACTTTTGTGAATCTTCAACCCCCTTAGATTAGCGATGCTTTTCGGCATCTCATCATAACTTTTTTACAACCGATTCATCACTCGTGTTGCCATGCAGCTTGAATCAAGTTGATTCTTGCATAATCACTTTCTTCCATTTTTACCGTGCGGTGAAAATGGAGCAATTTTCAAGGAGCTGTTTACCTACGGAAGGCAGCTCTTGACTACAACGAGGCAACGGTGGGAGCTCATTCCAGACTCGTCTCTAAGCGCAAGGCCTACAGACATTAAATGAGTGCACTGGTGCGTGGTGTAGAGCAAATATAATTTAGCTTTAACCACCGCAGCGTTTGTTACTGCTGATTAACTTTTGAGTGGTATATGTAGAGAATAGCTGTGCTCGCCAGTTATATAACGGTCGTTGGGGCTTTACGAGGATCACGAAGCGCTGGAAGAGGGAAGATGTAATTTTTCCTTTAGTGGATTCATTAATTGAAATTAAATATTCAATGAACGATTTGGTGGGTAGGGACGCAGATCGAACATGCGTTTGTCTGCCGCATCGTTCCATGATTTATTACAGAGGTGGAGGTGTTGCTCTGAGGAGCTTAGACGGTTCACAGGACTTAATGTTGAGTCAAGGAACCATTCGTGCAGCAGGGTAGTTGAGCTGTAGCATTTGTTCATATAGTCCTTTCCAGTATAACAAGATGGGATAACCGTATGTATTGGAACATTTTTTTTTGCGTAAAATAAAGGGCAATATCTTATTTTGCGCAAAATGAAGGGCAATATCTTATTTTGCGTAAAATGAAAGGCAATATCTTATTTTGCTTAAAATGAATGGTAATATCCTATTGATATCAAAACACGAGACCCAAATGATGTAGTGAGCTTCAATTTTAATAAAAATTAAGGGAGTGGTGAAGGTGCAGCAAATAAATATAGTAGCCCTGACTGTCAGAGGGCACCGATCAACCAACAGTCGTTACTGACCTGTAGGTCATGAAAGACATCGCAGCCAACCGGTCGATCGCTAAGTATACAGTATAGCAAGTATAGCATCTGCAGTGGTATTTCTCTATAGTGTTCACTGCCCCACTTCTTTTCAGGAACCACTGCTGCTAAAGCTATCTGAACTCAAGAAATAATAGTTTAAAAATGAAAACTGAGAACGCACATGGTCAAGCTTGCTAGACAGTGCGGAATGTAAATGTTATTAAACACTGAGGACATGACATTACTAACATTTATCATTCATACCGAATTTCTGTTACCATACATCTTCTTGAAAATATTCAATCACTTCAGTAGCCTAAATACATGTATTTCCGGACTCCCAATGAATTCATACCGAAGTTACTTACAAACGAATCACTGCCAGCTAATAAGATGTGGGAATACTTTATTTCGTACACTGAGAACAACAACAAGAATTTTATAAATTGATAATTGATAGCGAGGTATTTGTTCATAGCGCTCAAGGTCCACTTCAATTGTGGCCGAGCAAAAATCAGGCTAAAATTTTTTCAACAGAGTAGGCTAATCACTGACTAAGTGTCCGATGTCATTAGTTCACGCAATTGTTAATTTAACCTATTAGTTTATTGGTCAACTCAATACCACATCAGTTCAGCTGTGCGGCAAACTACGGATCAGACATAATAATCCAGTAAAATATTATTTTAGTTTCACTGAAAATTTCATCCTGAATTCTACTGTGTTGTTGTTGTTGTTTGTTGCCATCGTCAGGGTCCACCAATGCCAGCCCGGAGAGGAGGCTCCGGAGGGGCCTAGGCAGAGGGGGAGAAAGTCAAAGAGAGGAAGAGAAGCGAGGAAACGCACAACCCTAAGCTGGTACAGCCAGAGACTGTTCACCGAAAGATGATCAGTGGGGTGACTAGAGCACGAGAATAGGTGACGAACAGATTGTTCGTCCAGTCCGCACAGTTGACATGAGGGATCAGCGATTCGACCCATTCTTAACTTATAATCCGCTAAGACCGAGCAGTGGCCAGAGCGTAGCTGGGAGAGGGTAGTTTGGTAAGATCAGGAGAGTAGAGACTCCTCCACACAGAGAGGCGGGCATTGATAGCCCAGAACCCTGCAAGGGGAATATGCAGCTGCTGTCGTTGCGACAGCAGAGGTGTGTAAGGCGCTCAGGGCTGCGCGTTACTGCTCGGGAGAGGAATCCCATCTGTGAGAAGGGGAGTGATGTCTGTTTCAAACTTTGATTGGAGAGTGTGCCGAATACAGCTAGGGCCCGAGGGGGTAATGATAGTGCCGTGGGCAGGATGATGTACCCGCGATGCGCTGAGGAGATACTGCTTTGACAGCAACCCCAGACTGTCTCCAACTGGTAGGGTCGAGGTCTCATGGTGGAGGTGATGCGCTGAAGCCATGCGGTGGAATCGGTGTCTACGCTTCTGATGAGGGCCCGATATGTCAATAGTAAAGTCTCTTTCTGTTGTCCGCACCTACCGCTAGCCAGCGCGGCAAGTATCCGCAGGCAGGAGCAGCATCTGTCGCGAACATACTTTGCGTGAGCAGCAAAAGTAAGGTGTGGGTCAAACACCTCGCCAAAGATTTTCGGGTTGCGCTGCAGGGTGTGGTTTGACGCACCTATCTTGATTGCTGGGTCAGTCTTGGATTCGTGAAAGTCTGACGTAAATATAGTGGAATGGGTCTTGGAGTGGGAGATGGCTAAGGCTCTCTCTCCAGCCCACCTCTCAATTGTCGAGGCATTGTGTGATAGGCTCGTCGCTGCTTCCGGAACGCGAGTAGCCGAGGATAGGACGGTAAAATCATCTGCGTAAGAGGAGGTGACGTCACCAACCTGGGGGAAGTAGCTGACATGGTAGTTAAAGAGGAGCGGCGAGATCACCGAACCCTGGAAGACTCCGGCGAGCATGGGACGGAAAGGCGACCTTTTTCCAACCCACAGGCAGGAGGTGCGGAACCCACGTAGATAGGCAAAGATCCACCTGATAAGGTTGTGAGGTAAGCCTGATCGTGTGATCTTAGTTAGCAGATGGTGGTGGGAGACCGTATCAGAGGCCTTGGAGAAGTGCACTGTTAAAGCTATCAACCGGATGAGAGGCTGATGTTGGTTGAACCCTTGAACAATATGTTGGATTAGGGAAAGGAGGGCTGAAGTGGTCGACCTCAGAGAGCGGAACCCGTGTTGGGAGTCAGACACTTCCAAGAACTCCGCAAGAAGCGAAAGGAGCTGGCGCTCCAGGATCTTCACCGCCGGACAAAGCAGGGATATCGGAAGGTACGATTTACTGTTGGAGAGTGGCTTGCCAGGTTCGCTGCCATCCAGACGCTCGGCGGGTGAGCATGCGGCAGGGAGAGATTGAAGAGAGTGGTCAGGAACAAGAGACCGTGAGGGCCAAGATGCTTGATGTGCAGGGGTATCAGTCCATCAAGGCTCACGGCCGAGGAGTTACTTGAGGCTCGGATGGCGGCACCTACTTGCTGAGGACAAAAGAACTCTTGGTCATGGTCCAGAGGCAGCTTACGGCTTCTTCTCTCAAGAGCCCGAATTCTTTTTTTGAGCTCCTTGTCCAGGAGTGGGCGTGTGCTCGTGAATTGTTTGCAGAAGCCGGTGGCTACTTCACGGGCAGATAGCACCTGATTGCCATTGGAGGTGATGGGCTGGTTAGGGACGGCGGATTTACGTTTGCTCGACAAGCTACGGAGAAGATTCGACAGCCAGGAGGGGTGAGATCTATGATCGCACAGTGCAACTGTGTAGATCCACGCCTTCCTGGCACAGGCCGTCAGGGCATTCGTGTTGCGGCCTTCAAGATCTGTATCTTATAATAATAAGCTGCTTTATGGTTGATTGACTCCTTGTTATGGTTCTAGGTAGTTTTGCCGCAAACAGTTTTACCATACGACAGTTTCGCCGTAAACAGTCTTGCCGTAAACACTTTCGCCGTAAACAATTTCACCGTATGGAGTTTTGCCGCAAACAGTTTCGCCGTAAGCGGTTTCGCCGTACGACAGTTTCGCCTCAAGCAGTATCGGCGTAATGAAATTCCGTACGATAAAAAAGTAGAAGTATATGTTTAAATTTAATGTGGTGTGGGGTGTGTTCTGAGTTTACAACTGCTAAAATTTAGTGTTATAACGGTTCATTTACATGTACTCAGATTCACCTGTGATCGCATAAGAATAGCAATAAGTTGACGCCGATTTGCTGTACATTTGCTTTTTTGTATTACCAAAAATGATGCTCATGGCTTAATTTTTCAAAGAGCAGTGTTGCCATATTTGTGCTTAGAATTATAGTTGGTAAAATTTCACAAGATACCGGCTTTAATGTAGAATATTTTCAATCATGTAACTGGGTTAAGTGGGTCATTTAATAATCCTTTTATTAATATACATTTTTCTCGCAAATGCTTTGTTTTCGAGATATTATAGTTTAATGTTTCGGTAGGAATAGCATTATACAATCACAACTGGAAACGATTTTCCCCTTTTATGACTATTTCCGTAGTTTTCAAGAGCTGATCACGTTCACCACACAGGGATCCCAGTGCTTGGGATATTTCCCAAGATCTTGGGATTTACGTTACGTAACCTCATGGCTGAACTATGCTACATTTTTCAACCATGACGTAACCTAACCTAAATGATGGGCACTGTCAGAACCTCCTGATGCCACCATAACCAGCTGTTGGTTCCATCGGTCCCAAAATATTTTCCGAGATGACATTAGATTTAAAACCCGATATCAAACAGATTCAGAATTCAATATAAAAGTTAAATATTTTACAAAACTAGCGTTTCTCCGTTCGACAGATGTTAATCGAAGCGTTCACTATGTTGACAGATGATTATATCACCAAAAATTCGTCTCTTATTTTGACACCTATTATAAAGGAGGACAGAGAGGACACGGAGAACGGCAAAGCAGGGTCCAGCCATTATATCCAATAACGCTGTGGGATGTACACGAACGAACACGTGTTGGCATGGCCTGAACCAGCAACAGTGTTGAAGGGTTTCATAACCCTCTACAAATATCGGTTACTAGCATGCACCCCAATAGATGGATGCTGATTTCTCATTTGAAATAAGAAAGTGCTTTGGCAAGTAAAAATAAAAAGCTTGACGTTGAACGGGGACAAGACATGCACCAACGAAATTCCTACGCAAGCGTCAATGTCAGGTTTAAGAATCAAGTGATCAAAATATGAACCGAGTGACAAACTTTAATTTATGCGCTCGGCTGCAATGCTTCTGCATAATTATTAGATTTTTTCAAAGTTAGTTTTATTAACTGTAACAGTTATAAGTTCGATTATAGATCACACCATACATTGACGGGATACTGGCCTCTACGGCAGATTTCGGTCCCGCAATTGGGCCTGACTGCATGGTGCCGCAGACGTATTTTTATATGTTCTCCCATTACTTTTTCATACTTTGTTTACGCTATTTGACTTAATTCTTTTACATTCAGTGTTGACTGGCAAACCTGTACATACTTCTAAAACTTCTCTGGGCAACAAATTTGCAAAAATATTAAGGCTTGAAGTGTCATTACGTAGACCAACTGTTTATGACATCTTTTGATGTTTGCAATAAACTTAATTCGCAATAGTTAGTAAAATAAACAGTTTCATTTTGTGGAACAGAAGTTTTTACAAATTCGTGGTATGCTCAATTTGTAATTAAATGCCAAGTAAACAGCTGATGAAAATGTTACTGAAATTTATTAGGTAGCTATACGGGCGAAGGGAGGAAATCAGAACAGACTACAGAGCTGAAAGGTGAGTTGGAGCAGCTTGCAGCCATAAAGTGATGGAGCCCGGCCAGCAATGAAGTGATGAACCACTGGCTGCCATGAAGTGATCTAGCATTGGAAGCAGTGATGCGATTTAGCGTTGGAAGCAGTAAAGTGATATAGCATTGGCAGCAATGGAGTGATATAGTATTGGTGGCTGTGAAGTGATTTGAATGATGAAGCACTGACCACCATGAAAGTGATGTAGTATTGACAACAGTGAAGTGATTCAGCATTGACAGCCGTGAAGTGATATTGCATTGGCAACCCTGAAGTGATGCAGCTTTGACAGCTGTTAAGTGATATATCATTGGCCGCCTTGAAGCGATGTTATCACTGTGAAGTGATTTAACTCCGGCAACCATGATGTTTTTCAACTCAGGCAACCAAAAAATGATGCAACACAGGAAACCATGAAGTGATATAACGTAGGCAACCACAAAGTGGTGTAATATACCTAGGTAGTTATGAGAAATGACTTTGACAATCACGATGTGCAGCTATATAGATGGTTCCAGTTGTAAAGGGTTGTATCAGCCATAAATTGTTGTATTTTAATGCCATTTATCAGCTATCTTGGCATCTGTATCTCATAGTTAAACATGTTTTTCCAGTTCATTGGTAGGTACCAATAAAGTATTTCTGTGGTTTTAATTGATTTTTTCAACAGTACTGGGTTTTCTTAACCTCATTTTTGTTGCGGCTATTAGGATGAGGTCTACCGAAAGCTGTGCATACATCAATTTCTGAGTTTATTGCTTCAAATCCGTGATTATAAAAACTCACTTGAATGTGATAATAAAGTATATTAAAAGGAGTATGTATTAGCCAAGTTTTTTAATAAAGTTTTAATTTCCTAGAAATTATGTTGAATTTTCAATTTTTCTTGGTGTCCGAAGGTATGATATGTATCGCCTATTGAAGATATATGATTGTGAATTTAGATTCCCTGATCTGCAACGCATTCCTTATGGTACGACGATGAAATGAATCCTGTTTGAGGTATTTGTGATTATTAGAACTCATTTTATTAACACTTACGTAAATCGACCTCCTAGCCCAATTGCAAGTAGCCCGATTTCAGTATCCAGTTAATGTACGGTGTGGTTTATGTTACAATTAAAGCAAAATTGTTATAGCAATTAATGTATTTTGTTCAATGGATTCATCAATTGATATGGGATTTTTTAATCACTGTAAAATATAGCTAAATTAATGTTTTTAAATGCCTTAACTTCAACATATTTCATTTCGTGTTTTAAATTTGTAAGAACTAAGCTTTGTTTTGATAGTTGACCTTACGTTTCATTCTTGTGTATTCAAAGATTTTCAACAAACTTAGCTTCCGCATGTTACATTTTTTAAGCATCTGTAGCACCAATACTTAGAATATATGGTGTGAACATTGCGTAAATTTCATTTGACCTAATTCTTAAATTTTTTGCCGTACGGAACTTTCACTACAGCGGCAAAACCGCTTGAGGCGAAACCGTCGTACGCCAAAATTGTATACGGCGAAACTACCTTTCACCCTCGCTATATATAGTGCTTATCGTTATGTATCCAAATGGTGAAATGAAATTTCACATTCGTTTCCCTTATCAGCCGTTACATTTTCGTTTCTTTTTTTGCAGAATTTGACTGAGTTAGCTTTTTATTATTATTATTGTGATTTAGTTAGTGTTTCGTTCATGATGCTTCCGATGATTATTAGGGAACGTGAACTGGACATATGACTTGTGCTATGGCCGGCAAGGATGTAAGGCTACAGATTTGACCCGAACAAGGAGCAATCATTGCAGCGGAGGCGAACATGATAAATTTTTGAGAGACTTGACAACATCCGCTGAAGCACAACACGACAGTTACAAGCTACACTCCAGAAAATCATCTACAGAATCGGCTACACCAACAGTACTTTCATCATGTCTCCAAGTAAGTACCAATTTTTCACCGGCGTTTACAGTAGAGAATATTTTTTGTAAGAAGCTTTATTGCACAGGGAATTCATATCATGCATTTACTGATCCAGCAGTTGCCTGTTCACCAAATACCGAGACCCCTGTGAGCAAAAGAGATATTCAAACCAAATTATAGGTAACTTGGCGAACTGTTACGCGTTTTTGGGTTTCTCTGGCACAACTGAATTGAGGTATTATTTAATAACATTATGGGCTCTAATTAATCAGTTTATTTACAGTATTAGACAATTAACCGATACTGCCAGAGGAATGGCTGCATCCATTTCAGAAAATGTAGCATTAAGTCAACTAATTAGCTGTGAAAGATTGTAGCCGAACTCCAAGGCGGTAAAAAACTGATGGAAAATGTATTTCACGTCTCAATATTGTACTAGTAGCTGCATTTTAAGCCCGCAATTTATACGGTCTGTGCTAGTGAATGATTTCGTATTCGCCTATCTCTGCATGGATATGATTGTACTTTAGAGTTACAATGAGGTAAGTCGATCTAGGCCAGTACTTCAGCATAAGATATTTGATGCTACCTTGCTTTGGGTATCATAGATGATATCGAACCACGTCCAGGTGGTGTTACGGCCGCCACATGTGTACGCAGCGGCCGCTTCGCCGTGAATTTCAGGTCATACATACAGTAGCTTTTAACCAAACGGTGTACATAACGCCCGGCAGCTAGTCGGTCTAGCAGTGTATACCGGTGAGAAGCAAGCAGCACATGGCAGTGGCATTTCGGATTTGTCGCGCCATTTTGTCGAACACTTTTGCTCCCCGAGCAGTCAAACTACTGCTGGTCTTTTTACGTTCTTTTGGATAATAAATTTATTTTTTCTTTTTCAGATCTATGATTGCTTTATTTCTTCGTGAAGTTTTAGATGACAAACGTTCAAGTTTAAGCTATGTTATATACGTATCTCACATAATTTTTCCCATCCATCCTCGTAATGACCAAGACTGAGCTTCAGCAGGTCATGCACGGTACTCTGGGTTGTACGCGTAAAATGGCTACTTCTCTTACGAAGTTTCACCACGAATTTATCTCTCCACCTAATGAATACGATAACAAATGCACGCAAATCATTTTTAAGAGCACAGAGACACATTAATTCATCAACAAAATAACATTTGGAAACAAATGCGGATGTCTTAAAAAAATTAATGACTCTCTTACTACAGAAAAAAAAAAATGCCTACTGTGTATCTGATGTATCCATCGCGTTAGAATTCGGACTTCTTGAAGACAAAGGAAGAATTTCACAGTATGACAGTGTAAACTAGAGTTCTCGTGGAAGATCACAACCCTTAACTTAGTGCAACGTGAGTCAACAGCTCTCCGGCATATACTAAGTGCTCAGCCCCGAACAGACTCTTCTTCCAAAGGCTTCTATACGGCACAGCTTTCACTTTGTTACGGCAGCTGTGCGGGGCCCGTGGGAGCAAGTGTGCAGGGCAGCACTGGGGAAAGCTCCCCCCCCCCCAAAGAAAAAAAATCAGGCCGTGCTAGAGCCCGACAAGGCAAACATGGTAGAGTATTGCGATAGCTTCTCCTACAGCACATGTGCTGTGGATATGGTCACCTGAAACGACGATCCTTGGGTACTGTGAACATCAGGTGGCAACAAAAGTTCCCGTTGTTTTAAGTCTATTTCGAAGAAATAACTGGCTTAGAAACGTGAAACTTTTCATTGCATCAGAGATCTGTTCAGGCTGACTATTGGCAACCACTTGTGTCCTTAGATTTTCCACTAAAAGTCTGTCACGCTAGAAGAGGAGCTCATTAAGCTGCTTCACAATATCGCACCCAGTGATTGCCGAATTATATAAGTTATTCGGCTAAAAATATATTATCGTGCTAATACAGTTATAGCCGAGCACACGTTTGTAGAGTACGCTGCTTTACTTGGATTGTGTTTCCTCCTAAACACTACTCAAGTTCTTTATGAGATTAATGTATGCTATGAAGTGCGTTAGATAAAATACCGATTTATGACATTCGACAATCGTAGTATACTGTAGAGTGCGATACGTTATTTCTAATCATGAAATTAAATTCAATAATACTGCTAATCGAGAACGACACCATTACGTTTACAATAACATGCCCGTGAAGTTTCCCTTGTCGCTGCTGTAGTGTTCATTGCTGCCAGCAAATAAGTGTCTTTTTAAGGCTGCTTCAGCCTGCACGTGTGACCGTCCGACCCACACACATACAGCGAGGTTATGTGTGCGCAGCCGTTGTCGAACAGCGAAGAGTGAACGAGACGGCCGAGTTCTTTTATTAGTTTTTGGCAGCAAGCAGAAGTTTTACGGAAAATATAATTACTTCCAGAACTGAGGCAGGAATGTTGTCGTTGATACGCGAGGAATTTTCCAGCTCTTCAATGAGAGCCACAATGGCTGAGTTAGCGTGTATTAGCGAGGATACAATGATTTGAAATTCAAAAACAGTCACAGGTCCGTAATTGGACTCGAGAGTTTTTGAGGCCACATGGACAATAACTAGTCCGCAAATGCAAACTGTATTTCCTTTCCAAGGGAGTCGCTAGCTGAGAAAAGCCTGGGCTAACGAATGTCAAGTTCAATACTAACAAGAACCAGGTACTTTTGGCAAATGTATCATCTTCCTAAATTCTATGCAAAAGATTTAAAATTATCGCTGTTTTGATGCTGTACGTAGTTGCCAAGCTTCTCTTTCGGTGATGTCATTCAAGGAGCCGTAACTTCGGCATCTTTCATAGATTCCAAACTTTCCCATAGGCTGACACCGATATCTTTCAAACTACCGCAACTGATCTGTATGTTCTGAGGATTCAAACTTTAGAGATCGATAGTAAACTAGTCGTTCGGGAAACCACATTGCATATAACAAACTGTCACATTCTTTTCAATTATGAGGTTGATTACCAAGGAAAAAGAGCAGGCGTTCCATAAGCAAAGACCACGAAGAAATATTTAGAAGGGCATAAGACTAGTATCACTTTCAATACAGCGTATCGTGCTGAGCATAGTTTGCATTATTACAAAATGATAGTCAGCATTTACAGTGTGGTGCAGCGATGGGAGGGTCTCACTGCTTAAAATTATTCCACTGCTTATTTATTATTATTGTTATTATTCCACTGCTTATTTATTATTATTGTTATTATTCCACTGCTTATTTATTATTATTATTATTCCACTGCTTATTTATTATTATTGTTATTATTCCACTGCTTATTTATTATTATTATTATTCCACTGCTTATTTATCGCAGAAAGCGTTGCTAGAGAGCTGCCATTTTGCATGTAATTAAGGAGATTGCGGAATAATCTTTGTTTCATAAATTAAACTATAGGCACTCTGAGAGAGCATACCTCCGCCAAGCAAGGCAACGGTAACAAAAATTCAAATTGATTCTGAAACTATGATTTTCAAAATGTAATAATTTGTGTCTTTCGATAGTATTAAGAAAATTTCCTAAAGATCTGTTCTCAATTTTTTGAGCTATGGTGCCTACAAACATTATGACAAATATAAGTCAAACACACAAATGAACCAACCGATCATCACAAAAATTCAATTATTTGTGTCTCATGGCATTACTAACATGTCCTGTATATTTCATAAAGATGGATCAATAAATTTTTGAGTCATTGTGCTAACAAGCGTAAAATTAAACACAGCGACAAGCGTACGAATAAGCAGATCATCACAAAAACTCGTTCATTTACTCTTCGTAATATATCTAACAACTCTTGGATATAAATTTCATGAAAATCCGTCCATAACTTTTCGAGTTAGGGCACTAAGACAAATAAACAAACATATTTACGGATTTTCATCAAAAAGTTAATCATCTGTTACTGTTAACCTACCAAACAATCCCTGTAAATTTCGTAAATATCCATTCATAACTTTTTGAGTGATCTTGGTGACGAACAAACACACTGACAGACAAAAGCGACAAAAACATAACCTCCTTGGCGGAGATAAAATATATTTAGTCACCACGCATCGTTATGAATTAAAACTAGGAGCAATTTTCAATTTCAGGCCCACAATAGCACGAGCTATCTGGCGGCAAGAACTAACAGTTTTAAAACATAGGCAGTAAAATATTTTCAGTTAGTTGGCCTAACGCAATGCAGCCCTGTGCAATCCATGAAGAACATTCGAAGTATGCATTGGGAAAAGATTTGTTCTTACACCAGCAAACTTTCACGTACAAATATGTGCTGCAGGCGTGCTGCAGGAGCACGCTAAGCGTGTATGTATTCTACTTCGGGGCACACGAACGCTTTCCGATTTTGTTACAATTCGACAGCGTATTTTGGCACAATGGACTTGAAGGGGAAATCGAAATTTATCCCCGTAGGGTTAGAAGGCAAATTGAAACTTAATATTGGTGTCGTTGGGTTTAAACACAAATCGAAATGAAATTTCGTGTCCTGGAATTAAAGGGGATAAAATTAAAGGGTAAATCAACATGCGAATTGGGCGTCTAAGGGTTAGAGGGTAAAACAGCACGCAAGCTCAATAAGGCAGCCCCTACAGCTCAGCGGCATTGAAAATGTGCTCCTATCCCCATATAAACGCCGTGCAAAAGCTTGACTTTCGACGTACGTCAATTTTCGCAGTGCAAATTTATCTTCACCGAAGTATGAGCTAAAAATCGCTCCCGATAATTCACACCGCTTTACATCCCGGATAATTTTCTTTTTTAAACGCGCTGTTTCAAATTTGAATGACTGGCACACTTTTGTGTACCAGTTACACATTGGATTTTACAGGTCTAGCTGAATAGCTGTCGGAAAGAGTTTGCACTTTTACGCCACAATTGGTATCATTTTTTATGGATGATCGGTGTTTGAAACGTAGCCCTTTGGCTCCCAAGCATGAGTATCAGGGGCTAAAGGAGGCTGCACACCAACAAAAAATAGCCCAACCACTTAACTTTTACTCTGGCAATCGCGTTTCTGTGACTACTACTTTTGGCGTTTAAATGTCACGCTAAAACTACACGTCGTTGTAACACGAAGCTTGGCCATTACCTCTTGCCACGGCCTACAAATTGCATGAAACGTCTCATAATTTAAGTAGTTTTATAATGATATGGCAATGTGCAGGCCGAAACCTTGTTCGCTTTAATCGGATGTGGAATTGTGTTGCCAATTTTGCGTTAGTGTGCACCCGCCCTTAGTGAGCCAAGCAGCACTCAAGGTAACCTCCTGCTGTAGTGCCAGTCTGAACACAAAATCGCGTTCACGCAGCAATTATTTTTGTCTCGCTCACCTAATACTCAACGTACGAATGTTTTGTCTCCTTCTAAACGTAACTTCTACTCCGAACTAACAGAATTGTGCGCTTCTCCTCTCTTTAAACAGACACACCACCTTGTTCAACTTGTGCATGCCAAAAGTCCGTCGTGTGAAGCCTCCTTTACTTTTAACTGATATTTTAAGTCAAGTTAAAGACGTATCCACACGAGAATTTACATCTAATGGCTGCTCGAAGCTAAAACATAAACAAGTAAGGTTTGTGCATGAGCCACCGCAGCACGCGACCACCGTAGCCGTGCTGGACGGAGTACACTCTCTGGTGCAGTATCCACATCGATCTCTGCACTGCAGTGCCTGGACACCCGAACCTGCAGACGCAGTTAGTAGTCACGCACGTGCACCAGTTCAGAGAACCACTGCACCACAGCGACTGCATTACCTTAATTCTCCCTATGTTGTGTCTTACCATTTTTCGTCATTGGCCACTTACTTCAGTATATTGTGTTTTATGATTCAGTTCAGCCAGTTAGATAAAGTTTATTGTATGTTATGATGGTCTGGTGGTGGATAATTATACTTTATTATATTGCCTCTTATGGTCATGCGTTATTGTCCAATTGCCAGAGCATGACAGACGGAAGTGAATCAGTGTGACCTGCTCAGGGGCTAACATGGCTAACCTAAATAGTTTGCCAGTGCTATAAATTTCGGTAAGGATGTAACACAGAGTCTCAGAGAGGTTTATCTGTACGCGTGTAATTTTACTCCCACTCCGGGCAGTGACATACACCTAATTTATATGCGAGTCAATTAGTGAGTTTTTTCTCCCTCAGGGAGTTGCTCTTTCAAAATTACCCGGAAGTACGACACTGTGCTCATCGGTCATACGTTTCGCTGTCGTTCTCATTAGCTGGTGTTGTTTGTGATTTGATTTGGTGCTTCTTTGAAACACGGCTGCTAAAAATCAACGATCTAGCAGCACTTGTTGAGAGGTTCCCCAAATCCTTGCAAATTGTTGCACCACTGAAGGCGTCAACGGTGGCCACAGCGAGGGTGCGTTAAAGCGAATTCTCGAATTTTTCTTTGTGCAAAAATTCAGACATGAAGGTTAGTTTCTTCAGTTTCAATTTAATTTTAGGCATTAAAAACCCAAATCGGTTACCTGAGAGACGTTCGGAAACTTTATCTTGTTTAGCAAAATGGAGTTTTCAACAGTCTAAAGTGTAACCCCTACAATACCGTCATCGTTCGCTGATGACACACGGATATTAGCAGCGGTACAATCAACGGCAGACGTACGGAATGTGCAACTAATCTAACCAACATCTTTCACTGGACATCGGGTAACAACATGACCTTCAACGAATCAAATTTGAACTATTACGGTACGGAAAAAACCTCTCCCTTACTGAATTTACGTTCTACAAAACGAGAGATGTCAGCGAATCGAGAGAAAGCAAATTTTACGAGATCTTGGGGTGAGAATACAAGATAATGCCACTTTTGAAGATCACGTGGCTCGAGTTGTTACTATAGGCAAGAAGTGGAGCGGATGGGTGCTTCGAACGTTCTCTTCACGAGAGGCAGACACAATGTTCGCCTTATGGAAGCAACTAATACTACCTAGGATTGAATACTGTTCACCTCTTTGGATGCCAAACAAACGGAAAGACTTAGAGCGCCTTGAGGCTATCTAGCGAACGTTCGCTGCCACAATGCGGGGCTTGCAAGATTTAAACTATCACGAAAGACTTGCTCAACTTCAAATGTACTCCATTCAAAGGAGATTCGAGCGCTTTACGATCATCTATACTTGGAAAATTCTAGAAGGAATTACTGTCAATGTCAATAGGCGAATCCAGGCCAGACACTCAAACCGTATTGGTCGCACTTGTGAGGTGCGCATTCCGATCAAAACTGGTGGTGACGTAATGGCCACAAAGTATTCTAATAGTTTCGCGGTTCGGGAGGAAAGATTATTCAACAAAATGCCACGTGAAATTCGAAATATCACCGGTACAGAGACTGTGAAATTTAAAAACTTACTGGACGCATACTTACTGAAAGTGCCAGTTAAACCTGTTGTAAGCGGCTACGTGAACTGTGGGGATAACTCGCTGTTATAGCCATCCCACTGGTCACGGACTGCAGCATCACCTCTGCTCAAGATGGGTTGCGTGCATAACGCCACCTGGACCTCGTCCGAAGAATCTTCAAGGTAAGGTATACCAGTCAACGACAGGAAACAACACACATGTCTAAGGTTCCTGCCAAGTTAATCTTCATGAGCTTAGTGTGGCTTGTCCTCACGATACCATTCGATGAAACCTATGGAATGCAGTCCTCACTACAACTTCAGCCCAAGAACAGACGGCACTATACCGCCACAGCCTCATCAGATGTCCGTTGCTTCAAAAGCTTTTCTGCTTTTTACCAAGTGAAACAGTCAAAGTCTTATCAAATATAAAAAGTGGAGTATGATGCTGTGTTTCTATTGACTAGCATGTTTGATTTGAATCTCAAAATATTGACGAGCTTCAAGCAAGTGGTAAAGTAAATTCTGAATTTGACAGTCGACAATTCATTGAAAAGTCTCTATTATTTGCTCCACAAAAATTACTTGTTTAATGTCACTGGGGAATATGCACAGAAGTTAGAGAACAGTATTGAATACTATGCGTTGACTACATGTGCACCTCAACCACCTCCAAGAGCTGGGATCTTTTGCGAGACTCCGAGCGGCCAGCAGTTACGAACGTTTCCCTTGACATACAGCTCGCATCTGACCGCCGCCATGCTGTATCCTTAACCCAATATGTGCTCTTATGAGATGTGCAAAGCTGCTATAGTTACGTAAGGGGAGTCTTGCATCGTGCAATATGCCATAGTCAAGGATAGTGAAGTCATATGCGTGGTGTCTTAGCTATTGCATGCGTGACCTTAAGGTTTTGAACGAGTATTACACTAGTGCGTAGATTAGATTAAATAATACGCCGGACAGAAAAACGACCGAGAAAGCCAGTCAGAGACAAGATTTCGGTTCATTCTGATCCATCCCCATTACTGTCATATAAAGTAATATTCGTGGAAGACCGCTCCCATTGTGAGATGGGAGGAGCACCCTACGTACAGTGGTAGCAGGTTGATCGTAATACTGTACATACTGGCACGTTAGATTAGAGTGATATTGGTGGTGGTGGTAGTAGCAGTAGTAGTGCAAGAATAGATCAGAAATAGCATTGCTTTTTCTGTAAAAAGTGGCCTATCTTCACATCCCTTATGCATGCTACGCCTAAATATCTGGCTCTGCTGATAGCACTACGATATATGGTGCATTGATACCCTTCTTATATTTCAAGGAAAGCTCAAAGCTGAAGTCTAATGATTTTCAGAGTGTCTTACTCCATCCCTACCTCCAGGCAGCTTTCACAGGCTACAACTCCTGAGAATTCCCATTGTCGGACGAGAAATCGATGAAGCATAATACGGAATTGGTGAATAGGGAACGCGTCGCTGAGTTACGATGCCCCAGATATTTTTAAAAGACAAATGAGGTTTGGACTTCCCTTCTGGGTTTTGCAGGAACATTTGAAGACTTTCCCATAGTCCGGAAAAAGTTGAGGTGCCTGCACCTTCTTTTCATCTGCATGTTTAAGCTCAAAATTCTCTTGGATAATGGAGCATGAAGTTTGAGTCGGCGTGCCCTGCCTTTTGAACACTGATCGATGCATATTACTGTATTTAGGCCTATACGTACTAAAGAGATAGTTTAATTATCTGGGCCAAGCTGGTTATATTTTCATCAGAGTTTATCTGTCTGTCTCTCTTTATCTGCTAATATAACACAAAAAGTTATGGACGGATCTTTATGAAATTGATAGGGGTCGTTAGGTATGGTAGGAGGAGCAGATGATTAACTTTTAGTGAAGATCTGTTCAACCCGCTGTTTGTTTGTTTGTTAGACTACCTGTTTATCTTAGCAACATAACTCAATAAGTTATCAAAGGATGTTCATGACAATTACAGGAAATGAGTGAAATAATAAAAGAAGCAAATACTCCAACTTTTGTGACGATGTGCTTGTCCCTCTGTGTGCTTGTCGCTATATTTTTTCTTTGTCTGTAACATACATCAACACGTTATTAACGGGTCTCCATTAAATTTGCGAGCACTGCAAGAAATGTTAAGTGGAACAAATGATCTAAGTTTGGTGATGATCTATTTCACCATTCAAATGTTTGTCTCGCTGTTTGTTTGTTTGTTTGTTTGTTTGTTTGCTTTTTGTCAGAACCTAAAGCAGAAAGATACTAACATATCTTCATGAAATCTACAGGAGCTGGAGCTAGGAATGTCATGAAGAACAGTTGATCAATTTTGGTGATGACAAAAATCCTAGATTCAGGATCAGTTGAACTTTTTCGTGTATTCTGCTTCGCTTGGAGGAGGTATGCACTCTCAGAGTGCTTCTCATATTGTTAGGAGTAATTGAAGAGTAAAGTATACAATACGCGTATAAATTGATGCTGATTCCAATGCTTAAATGTATCGGATATTCTCCGCAGTCGGTGAAACACATGAACGATTCCTCACCCTATGTAAGTATTTTAATTATTATTAACTTCGCAGAATTTTTTGGTGTTCCGGAAACTGCTTTGCGGTTCTGGCTTCTGGAGCGGACCATAATTTGGCGAGGGTTCAGTCGAATGAGCACGCAGACCTAAACACACCCTTTTGCATTACAAAATCAGCGTTATCAGTTATATTTGGTTCGCATGAAACATAAAAATGTATTACGTTTCTTCATTTAGCCGCGTTTGTTGTTGTTGTTGTCGTTGTTGGAGATATCTTCTAACATTATTATTACTAGCAGGACCCGTGAAAATTTTCACGGTTTACCAACTTTATTTTGAGTGTTTGGAAAATTTCCTTCTACCGGTTTGCTTGTTGTTGGATTTTAATGTAATTAGTTGCACATCTAATTTAATCGTGTTT